>WFAB01001748.1:45000-57500 GCA_018977245.1 Lethenteron camtschaticum
GGTGAGTGCATGAGTGTGTTGTGATCTGCGGCGTGGTGAGTGAGTGTGTGTGTGGGTGGGTGAGGCTATACGGGGATCTGTGTCTTTGTGTGCGAGTGGGGAGCGGTAGTGTAGCGGTTAGCGCGCTCTAACTATGATATAACCTGGTCACCAAAATTGCACAGACCCATACATACTCAACCTACTCACCCACTCACTTATTTACCCACCCAGTCACTCACCTACTCAAACACGCACTCATCCACCCACTCACTCACCCACCCACTCAGTCATCCACTCGTCCTCTCACTCACCCACTAACTCACACACTCACTCACCCACTCACCTACTCACTTATTTACCCACCCAGTCACTCACCTACTCAAACACGCACTCATCCACCCACTCAGTCATCCACTCATCCTCTCACTCACCCACTAACTTACGCACTCACTCACCCAGCAACCCAATAACTCGCACACTCACTCACCCACTCACCTACTCACTCATTCACACACCCAATCAGCTACTCACTCATTTACTCACCCACTCACCTACTTACTCATTCACACACCCAATCAGCTACTCACTCATTCACTCACCCACTCACCTACTCACTCATTCACTCACCCACTCACCCATGCACTCATTCACACACCCAATCAGCTACTCACTCATTCACTTACCCACTCACCCACGCACTCATTCACACACCCACTCACCTGTCCACTCATTCACTCACCCACTCACCTACTCACTCATTCACTCACCTACTCACTCACCCACTCACTCACTCATTCACACACCCACACACCCACGCACTCATTCACACACCCACTCACCCACACACTCATTCACACACCCACTCACCTGTCCACTCATTCACTCACCCACTCACCTACTCACTCACCCACTCACCTACTCACTCATTCACTCACCCACTCACCCACGCACTCATTCACACACCCACTCACCTACTCACACACTCACTCACCCACTCACCTACTCACTCACTCACTCACCTACTCACTCACCCACTCACCTACTCACTCACTCACCCACTCACCCACTCACTCACCTACTCACCCACTCACCTACTCACTCACTCACCCACGCACTCATTCACACGCCCACTCACTTGTTCACTCATTCACTCACCCACTCACCTACTCACTCATTCACTCACCCACTCACTCACCCACTCACCTACTCACTCACCCACTCACCCACGCACTCATTCACAACTCACCCACTCACCTACTCACACACTCACTCACCCACTCACCTACTCACTCACTCACCCACTCACCCACTCACCCACTCACCTACTCACTCATTCACTCACCCACTCACTCACTCACCCACTCACCTACTCACTCACCTACACACTCACTTACTCACTCACTCACCCACTCACCCACTCACCTACTCACCCACTCACCTACTCACTCACCCACTCACTCACTCACCCACTCACCCACTCACTCACCTACTCACTCACCCACTCACCCACTCACTCACCCACTCACCTACTCACCCACTCACCTACTCACTCACTACTACACACACCACTCACCCACTCACCCACTCACTAACTCACTCACCCACTCACCTACTCACTTACCCACTTACCCACTCACCACACCTCTCTCTCTTCTGCTTCCCACACCGCTCCACTCTGGAATTCGCCACCACCATAATCATCACCACCCCAATTGCGTTTATCCCCGAAGCTCTGTCAACAACAATTACCTCGTTCAGCGCAAGACAACGTGCCAATTACGTTTTTAAAAAAAAACTACTTCTTTTAATAATTATCTAATGTTGCTTGTCTCTTAACTATAATTCTTAAATATGTTATGTTAGTTTTAATGTTACGCGCGTTGCTCTCCAGTTGCCTGGGTGAATGAAAAATGGTGAAAGTTTTGCCCAAACGAAATACACCAACTAACTCGTGCCAGTTGTATGCGTAACAAAGACAAAGATCCCCGTATAGCCTCTACATACTGTTGGAAAGTGCTGTTAGCGAGTGGCACCCACAAAGTCCGGTACAGCACACGATGGGGTGGGTGGCCAGCACCACGCTCTCCCGGGCCGCCTTTGTCTCCCCATTTGAGGCTAAGTCGACCTAGTGGGGGGGGGGGGTGGTGGTGGCCCAGGGCAGGCTCAGATAATCGCTGCCCCAGGTGGTGGCGGTGGGCGCGAGCGGGAATCGAACCCCGCTGTGTAACCACACACACAAATCTGTGTGTGTGTGTACCAACACACACTCACACACACAGTGAGAGATCTGTGAACCCGTCGCGACGTTGTACGCCTCCCCTCCCTTGTGGGGGGGGGGGGGCGGACACTGCCCCTGGGTCTGCATAAAGGTTGTGGGGGTCCCCCCCCCCCACCCGTTCTCTCTCGCCACGATCGCCGCACGGGAGGAGGTCAGCAGAGGTCATCTGCGGGGTCACGCGCTCAACACCTCCCGTTTAATTGAAATTCCTCTTGACCCTGCCCATCCCCTCCACCACCATCTCCACCACCATCACCACCATCAGCACCACCACCACCACCACCACCATCACCACCACCACCACCATCACCACCACCACCACCACCACCATCAACACCATCCCCCACCATCACCACCACCATCACCACCATCACCACCACCATCACCACCACCACCACACCACCACCACCATCACCACCACCATCACCACCACCACCACCATCACCACCATCACCACCACCACCACCATCACCACCACCATNCCCCACCATCCCACCACCACCACCGCCCCCAATCCTACACACCCAGCCAGTGTCCACACCCAACACACAACAAGGGTGAGCGACGTGGAACGCCTCTTCCTGGTTCTTTCGGTAAAGTCACGTAGAAGGGAAGTAATAAATAATAAAAATAAAACATAATTACATTTCGATTTCAAGTTTTCGTGACTGCAGGATTCATCTTCTTGGTTCTTTCAGTAAAGTCACGTAGAATGGAAATAATAAAATAATAAAAATAAAACATAATTACATTTCGATTTAAAGTTTTCGTGACTGCAGGGATTCATCTTCTTGGTTTTCGGCAAAGTCACGTAGAATGGAAATAATAAAATAATAAAATAAAACATAATTACATTTTGATTTAAAGCTTTCGTGACTGCAGGGATTCATCTTCTTGGTTCTTTCGGTAAAGTCACGTAGAATGGAAATAATAAAATAATAAAATAAAACATAAANATAATTCTCACACGTTTCCCACCGAGACCGTCCCTAGGTGGAAAAGTCTGTNGAGAATGGACAGAGTAGGCCGAAAGCGTAAGAATTATTTTATAAGTTTATTTTTTTTATTTTATTATTTCCATTCACGTGACTTTACCGAAAGAACCAAGAAGATGAATCCCTGCAGTCACGAAAGCTTTAAATCGAAATAATAATAAGAATGAAATATTATTTTAATTATATAATATACGTTTTATTATAATAATAAAATATTATTTAAATTATTTTTTATTATTTATTAATTTTTAAAGCTTTNTATTATTTTTAATATGTTTTTTTTTATTATTTATTATTTCCCTTCTACGTGACTTTACCGAAAGAACCAAGAAGATAATCCCTGCAGTCACGAAAGCTTTAAATCGAAANTTTATTAATAATTATTTCCATTCTACGATGCTTTACCGAAAGAACCAAGAAAATCCCTGCAGTCACGAAAGCTCAATCGAGAAGTGGACACGNTGCCAAACGAGTTTGCTCAAATCCTCGCCAGTCTNAGGCGTGAGTTTACACGAGGCGGCTGTCACTTCGCGATGTTTGTTGTAAAGTGGTCAGAATTCAGCGTTTGGCTTCGTGNCGGGGTGGAGGAACCCGGAGAGACCCCCCGTGAAAGCCCCAGCTCGCCCTGCNGCTGCTGTACACGAGGGGGCAACGTGACGGTGGCAGAGGTCACAAACGGGTTTTGATTCCTTACCCATACCCGTACCCGGCCGCACCTCAAACGGGTACCCGTACCCTGGCCGTACCCGTACCCTGCCCGTACCCAGCCGGGTCGTGTTANCGGGTACCCGATTGCGACCTCTGGGATGAAGCCGCAGGCGCGGGTGGGTTGATTCTAGGAACTTGAATTGTGAGAAGAGACAAGACGTTGGGAAATGAGTGACAAACGGTGACTCACCAGTGACTCACGGCCTACCCGTACCCGTACCCGGCGCCCAGGGTCGCAAACGGCTACCCGTACCCGGCCGGGTACGGGTAGCCGGGTATCGGGTAGGGTACGGTATCGGTACCCGGCTGCGACCTCTGCTGGGGAGGAGGTCTCGAGTCGTGACCTCTCCACCTCTGAGACCGCCGGTGCCAGGCGCGCTCGGAGCGGGGAATTCGCTCGGCGCAGCGTTACCTCCACTTCCTCCTGAAGNCCCCCCCCGCGNCCCCCCCCCGTGCCCCCCACCACACCACCACCCGACCCCCGCCCCCACTGTTCCCAATACCGTGACTCGGACAGGCGACAACAAAGGAGGCCCTTTCACAGATGACCCCGCCCTGACCTCTCTGCTCTTCATTCATCAGCCCGGCCGCCGATTTAGGAGGACTGATGTTACCGGGCTGAGCGCCCCACCCACCCCCATCCCCTGCCCCCCCCCGCACGACTGCGTGGGGTCGGTACCCCCCCCCCACTACCATCTCTGCCCCCCACCACCATTTCTCTCCCTCCCAATCACTCTCCTGCCTCTCATCTCACTCCACTCCCCTCCACGCACTCTCCTACCTCTCCCTTCTCATATCACTCCACTCCCCTCCACTCACTCTCCTGCCTCTCCCCTCTCATTCACTCCACTCCCCTCCACGCACTCTCCTACCTCTCCCCTCTCATCTCGCTCTACTCCCCTCCACGCACTCTCCTGCCTCTCCCCTCTCATCTCACCCCTCCCCTCCACGCACTCTCCGTCTCTCCCCTCTCATCTCACTCCACTCCCCTCCACGCACTCTCCTGCCTCTCCCCTCTCATCTCACTCCACTCCCCTCCACGCACTCTCCTGCCTCTCCCCTCTCACTCACTCCACTCCCTCCACGCACTCTCCTACCTCTCCCCTCTCATCTCACTCCACTCCCCTCCACGCACTCTCCTACCCTCCCTTCTCATATCACTCCACTCCCCTCCACTCACTCTCCTACCTCTCCCTCTCATCTCACTCCACTCCCCTCCACGCACTCTCCTACCTCTCCCTCTCACCCCACTCACTCCCCTCCACGCACTCTCCTACCTCTCCCTCTCAATCACTCCACTCCCCTCCACTCACTCTCCTACCTCTCCCTCTCATCTCACTCTACTCCCCTCCACGCACTCTCCTACCTCTCCCCTCTCATCTCACTCTACTCCCCTCCACGCACTCTCCTACCTCTCCCTCTCATATCACCACTCCCTCCACTCACTCTCCTACCTCTCCCCTCTCACTCACCCACCCACTCCCCTCCACGCACTCTCCCGCCTCTCCCCTCTCACTCACCCACTCCCCTCCACGCACCGAGTATGGCGAGCGTGGTGAGTGTGGTGACGTGTGTGGTGAGTGTGTGTGAGTCTGTCTGAGTAGTGGTGAGTGTGGTGAGTGTGGTGAGTGTGTACCGGTGAGTGTGGTGAGTGTGTGGTGGTGTGTGGAGTGTGTGTGTGATGAGTGTGTGTTGATTGTGTGGTGAGTGTGTGGTGAATGGGTTGTGTGTGTGGTGAGTTTGTGTTGAGTGTGTGGTGAGTGTGTGTTGTGTGTGTGGTGAGTGTGTGGTGAATGTGTGTTGTATGTGTGGTGAGTGTGTGGTGAGTTTGTGGTGTGTGGTGAGTGTGTGGTGAGTGTGTATTGAGTGTGTGGTGTGTGCTGAGTGAGTGGTGAGTGTGTGTGTTGAGTGTGTGGTGAGTGTGTGTGCTGAGTGAGTGGTGAGTGTGTGTATTGAGTGTGTGGTGAGTGTGTGTGGTGAGAGTTTGGTGAGTGTGTGGTGAGTATTCCACTCGAAGCCGGGGTAATTCCTCCTCTGGCCCATCTCACTCGGGCAGCAGCATCAGTTTTTGTTACTCACATCCGAAAACTCGGGGCCGGTTTCCCTTCCCTTGGGCCTCATCAGCAACAGAGCCTCCGTGCCTCTTGCACGAATACCTCGCGAGCCAGACCCCACCGTGCACACCTCGGGGTCCTGGGGCAGCCACCGCCTCTCTCCAGACTGCCCTCTTAGCACAGCCACGCTCACCTTCACACGTGCAATTGTCAGGCACTCGCTCACCAACTCTTTAACTTGCTCACTCACCCAGCCACCCACTGAGTCACTCACCAACTCTCTCACTCGCTCACTCACTCAGCCAGCCACCCACCAACTCTCCCACTCGCTCACTCACCCAGCCACCCACTCTGTCACTCAACAACTCTCTCACTCGCTCACTCACCCAGCCACCCATAGCGTCACTCACCAACTCTCTCACTCGCTCACTCACCCAGCCACCCACCAACTCTCCCACTCGCTCACTCACCAGCCACACACTTCTTCACCCACCAACTCTCTCACTCGCTCACTCACCCAGCCACCCACTGAGTCACTCACCAACTCTCTCACTCGCTCACTCACCCAGCCACCCACAGCGTCACTCACCAACTCTCTCACTCGCTCACTCACCCAGCCACCCACTGAGTCACTCACCAACTCTCCCACTCACTCACTCACCCAGCCACCCATAGCGTCACTCACCAACACTCTCACTCACTCACCCAGCCACCCACTGAGTCACTCACCAACTCTCCCACTCACTCACTCACCCAGCCACCCACACGGTTACTCACCAACTCTCCCACTCGCTCACTCACCCAGCCACCCATACCGCCACTCACCAACTTTCTCACTCGCTCACTCACCCAGCCACCCATACCGCCACTCACCAACTCGCTCACTCACCCAGCCACCCACTTTGTCACTCACCAACTCTCTCACTCACTCACTCACCCAGCCATCCACACCGTCACTCACCAACTCTCCCACTCGCTCACTCACCCAGCCACCCATACCGCCACTCACCAACTCTCTCACTCGCTCACTCACCCAGCCATCCACACCGTCACGCACCAACTCTCTCACTCGCTCACTCACCCAGCCACCCATACCGCCACTCACCAACTCGCTCACTCACCCAGCCACCCACTCTGTCACTCACCAACTCTCTCACTCACTCACTCACCCAGCCACCCATACCATCACTCACCAACTCACTCACTCACCCAGCCACCCACAACGTCACTCACCAACTCTCACAGCCTAGATACTCTACTCTGGCTACGCTCTGGAACTCGCCCTCACTACACCTGCACCTGTACGTAGCCTTCGTCTGACGCCTCTTGCTGCCGTCTTGTATATTTGCACATTTAAAACAACAACAGCAACAACAAACACGTGGATTTACGTGCGCTTCGCTTACGCCCGTTCAACTCCTCCTCTGCGGGACCCTGACTCGCTGTGCTTGTTGTCTTTGCTGTTTGTTGTTGTTGTTGCTGCTGTTGTTGTTGATGTTGTTGTTGATGCTGCTGTCCTCACACACCACGGATGTCGTGGGTCAAATAGCCGGGCAACTGGCTCAACCGCGGAATCACTCAATCACTCGATCACTCACTCACTCACCCACACTCACTCACTCGATCACTCCTCATTCACTCGATCGATCACTCGATCACTCACTCACTCGATCATTCCTCATTCACTCGATCACTCACTCACTCACCCACACTCACTCACTCGATCACTCCTCATTCACTCGATCGATCACTCGATCACTCACTCACTCGATCACTCACTCACTCGATTGATCGATCACTCGATCACTCATTCACTCGATCACTCACTCGATCGATCACTCGATCACTCACTCACTCACTCGATGACTCACTCACTCGTGATCGATCACCCAATCACTCGATCGATCACTCGATCACTCGCTCACTCGTGAGATCACTCGATCACTCACTCACTCGATCACTCAATCACTCGATCACTCACTCACTCGATCACTCACTCACTCGTGAATTCACTCGATCACTCACTCACTCGATCACTCACTCACTCACTCGATCGATCACTCGCACTCACTCACTCGATCACTCACTCGATCACTCACTCACTCACTCACCCACTCACTCACTCGATCACTCACTCACTCGATCACTCACTCACTCACGATCGATCCTCGATCACTCACTCACCACTCGATCCTCATCGACACTCACTCCCATCGATCGACACTTCACCACCGATCACTGATCACTCACTACTCCTACACTCCGACTCCTACTGTGTGTGCGTTGTTGTTGTTGTTTGTGTCACTGGCGTGCGTGTGCGTTGTTGTTGTTGTGTGTCACTGTGCGTGTGGGGAGCGGTGGTGCAGCGTTAGCCTCGCCGCGCTACGAACCCGGCGACACGGGTTCCATTCCCGCTCAGGCCAACACCGGTGCGATTATCTGATCGGTCCCGGGCCTCCCCTAGGTCGACTCAGCCTCAAGGGAGTCCCCGGTTCGGTGAGTAAACATCGCCGCTGGGGAGACAAAGGCGGCCGGGCGTGGTGCTACCCACCCTCTGCTGTTCGCCAACAGCACTTGCCCCTACAGCCTGCTACAGGCTACACGGGGATCTTTGTCTTTGTGTGTGTCTGTAGTGCTCGCAACAGCACTTGCCCCTACAGCCTGTCACAGGCTACACGGGATCTTTGTCTTTGTGTGTGTCTGTAGTGCTCGCCAACAGCACTTGCCCCTACAGCCTGTACAGGCTACACGTGGGATCTTTGTCTTTGTTATGTGTCTGTAGTGCTCGCCAACAGCACTTGCCCCTACAGCCTGTCACAGGCTACACGGGGATCTTTGTCTTTGTGTGTGTCTGTAGGTGCTCGCCAACAGCACTTGCCCCTACAGCCTGTCACAGGCTACACGTGGGATCTTTGTCTTTGTGTGTGTCTGTAGGTGCTCGCTAACAGCACTTGCCCCTACAGCCTGTCACAGGCTACACGTGGGGATCTTTGTCTTTGTGTGTGAAGAGACGTGGATTCATGAGTTCAGCTGTGAGCGCGGTGTGGGGGTCCGAGGGGGGGGTTTGGGGGTCGGGGGGTGGAGGGGGGTCCGGGGGGGGTCCGAGGGGGGGGGGGTAGAGGCTGTGTCCACAGGGAGACGCCGGTGGCGTGAGGGGCGTGACAGTGATGGAGCGGAGCCGACACCACCACCACCAGCACCACCACCAGCACCACCACCACTACCACCACCAGCACCAGCACCACCACCAGCACCACCACCAGCACCACACCACCAGCATCACGCCACCACCACCACCCCACCACCGCCACCACCGCCACCACCACCGCCACCAGCACCAGCACCACCACCAGCACCACCACCAGCACCACCACCACCGCCACCACCACCGCCACCACCACCACCACCAGCACCGCCGCCACCACCGCCACCACCACCACCACCGCCACCACCACACCACCGCCACCAGCACCACCACACCACCAGCACCACCATCACCACCACCGCCGCCCACCACCACCACCACCGCCACCACCACCCACCACCGCCGCCACCGCCACCACCACCACCAGCACCACCAGCACCACCATCACCACCACCACCACCACCGCCGCCACCGCCACCACCACCCCCACCACCGCCGCCACCGCCACCACCACCACCAGCACCGCCGCCACCACCGCCACCACCANCACCACCACCGCACCACCACCACACGTGGCTGGAGGTGGGGGTGGGAGCGGGGTGTCACACGGGGTGAGGGATGGGTGACTGGGTGGCCTCTGTGGGTGGCCGCACTCCCGTGTGTGTGTGTCTGTGGTGTGGTGTGTGTGTGTGTCGGTGTGTGTGTCTGTGTGTGTGTGTCTGTGTGTGTGCGTGTGTGTGTGTCTGTGTGTGTGTGTCTGTGTGTGGTGTGTGTGTGTGTCTGTGTGTGTGTGGTGTGTGTGTGTCTGTGTGTGTGTCTGTGTGTGTGTGTCTGTGTGTATGTGTGTGTGTGTATGTGTCTGTGTGTGTGTCTGTGTGTGTCCNTGTGTGTGTGTCTGTGTGTGTTGTGTGTCTGTGTGTGTGTGTGTGTCTGTGTGTGTCTGTGTGTGTGTCTGTGTGTGTGTATCTGTGTGTGTGTATGTGTGTGTGTGTCGTGTGTGTGTATGTGTCTGTGTGTGTGTGTGTGTGTGTGTCTGTGTGTGTGCGTGTGTGTGTCCCGTGTGTGTGTCAGTGTGTGTGTGTGTCAGTGTGTGTGTCTGTGTGTGTGTGTGCCGTGTGCGTGCGTGTGTGTGTGCGTGTGTGTGTCTGTGTGTGTGCCGTGTGTGTGTGTCCCGTGTATGTGTGTGGTGCTGCTAGTGCTGCTATTGCTGCTACTACTGCTGCTGACGCTACTGATGCTTCTGCTGCTACTAATACTGCTGCTGATGCTATTGATGTTTCTGCTACTGCTGCTGCTGATGCTACTACTAAAACTGCTGCTGCTGATGCTACTGCTACTACTAATACTGCTGCTAATGCTACTGCTGCTGGTGAGAGCGTCTGGCTTCGAGGGAGGTTGACGCCGGACATCCCGCTGGAGGAGCGAGCGAGCGAGAGAGAGATACAAACAACCCCGAGCCGCGCACGATAACATCGAGGAGGAAGGCTCCACACAGATGGATCCAACAATTCACGTCGCAACCAGCCTCCCAGCCGTTCACAGGAGGGACGCGCAGGCTCTCTGGAGATTCCTCAGAAATATCGATGATCATTCACTGGTCAACACACTTTTTCTGGCGTAAGGTATTCCAACGGTTTTAAGGTGATTCCAAATCTGGCATCCGTTTTTGTCTATCACATCAGGTTTTTGAGATATCAAATATTGCATTTTCAGTAAAAACTGCGGAAGAAAATATTAAATAAATGTGTATATCTACATAAAATTATATTATAAACACTATCTAAAAATACAGCACCGTATTTTAACACTAAAGCAGTCACTGACTCGCAACAACTTGCAATCATAAGTGACAGAGTTAATTTCTGGTAAAATCAATGAAAATGGGGTATGCCGATAGCATAAAAATGAGATGTGATAGGGCAAATCTGAGATCAGATTTGGAATCGGCACCCTGAAACTAGTCTAAAACAGCTGCAAAAGTCCAGGCCAAAAATTTTTTTTTTTGTGTTGACCAGTGTAATATCACAACGGCAATGCGTAACATCATCGCCGTGATAATTGGTTTTTTACCCTTCTATCTGGCAACAAAACTGACACCTTTTTTACAAGGAGTCATGTTTGCATAGACCACAATACCTGCAGTCATAATGCAAACAAAAACATAACGCTGATAATGTATGCACTGTCCTTGAAGTTGATTGGTCCACACCCGAGACAGCTTTCCTTAGAGCCTAGTCTCACATGGTGTTGGACCAGATGACGCCAAAAGGCGCACAACTCAAAGACAATGCACCATCAGAGTATGAGAGCTCGGAGTAAGCATTTACACCATTGGAACCTCACTGCAACTTCAAGGACAGTGCATACATTATCAGCGTTATGTTTTTTGTTTGCATTACGACTGCAGGTATTGTGGTCTATGCAAACATGATTCCTTGTAAAAAAGTGTCAGTTTTGTTGCCAGACAGAAGGGTAAAACCAACTATCATATTTTTACTGGCAAATGAGGTTCCAATGGTATCATCGCCGTGATTATTAGGGGCGCGTGGTTGTTCCGGCACGCGATTCGTGATCGATCAAGTGAACTCGACGGCGTTGGAGCGTCTCCAACGCAGCTGTTCCTGGGACGCAGTGCCAGAGATGGGAGATTGAAGCGTCACCTCCTGTTGCTTCCATTGGCCGGGCGTCTCTGCGTGATCCGTCAACCCTTGCCCCCTCCTCTGACCCACCACCCCCTATAGGGTCACCCCTCTGACCCCTGCAGGGAGGGCAACTCCCCCTGCCCCCCCCTGCCCCCCCTCCTGCCTGCCCTGCTGCCCTCCCTGCCCGCAGCTGCCCACGGCAGCTGAGTCAGCGGCTCGCTGACCCAACAGCAACAGTGGCGGTGACGTCGTCACCACGGCACTTGTGCCAGGCTAGGTGCACCAGGAGGAGGTCACGGGACAGACCCTGCAGGTGCTGTGGGTTGACTGCCGTGCCAGGCTAGGTACACCAGGAGGAGGTCACGGGACAGATCCAGGCGCTCGGGGTTGACTGCTGTGCCAGGCTTGGTGCACCATGAGGAGGTCACGGGACAGACCCTGGTGCTGTGGTTGACTGCCGTGCCAGGCTAGGTACACCAGGAGGAGGTCACGGTACGGATCCAGGTGCTGTGGGTTGACTGCTGTGCCAGGCTAGGTGCAGGAGGAGGTCACGGACAGACCCAGGTGCTGTGGGTTGACTGCTGTGCCAGGCTAGGTGCAGGAGGAGGTCACGGGACAGACCCAGGTGCTGTGGGTTGACTGCTGTGCCAGGCTAGGTGCAGGAGGAGGTCACGGACAGACCCAGGTGCTGTGGGT
>WFAB01001748.1:62500-95500 GCA_018977245.1 Lethenteron camtschaticum
AGTGGGTGAGTGAGTGGGTGGGTGAATGAGTGAGCGGTTGAACACAGTGTGGTGGTGGTGGTGGTGTTGGAATCAACCAACAGTCAACCACGGCATGAGTAGCACCAACAGCAGCGATAAAAGAGAGACACGGAGAACGCCCGTTGTCGACGATGNAAAAACGAATAGGCTTTACCCTCTCGGGCGAGAAGGCTACCTGGGCGCGTTGTGGTGTGTGCGGGGCACCTTTGTCTTTGGTGCGCGTGCGACCTCGCCCATCTCTCACCTGCACGGGAGCCGTGCCGCTGCCGTGTGCCGCTCCGCGTGCCGCGTGCTGCTTGTGTCGTGGGGGAGAGAGGAGAGCGCCGCTTTCTATGGTAGCGGAAACACCCCCACCCACTTCCACCCACTAGCTACTACTACTACCCCCACTCACTTCCACCCCACCCACTACCACCCACTACCACCCCACCCACTTCCACCACTAGCTACTACTACTANTACCCCCCACTTCCACCCACTAGCTACTACCCACCCCACTCACTCACCCCCACCCACTACCACCCACTAACCCCCACCCACTTCCACCCACTAGCTACTACTACTACCCCCACCCACTTCCACCCACTAGCTACTACTACCCCCACCCACTAGCTACTACTACTACTACCACTCACTTCCACCCACTAGCTACTACTACCCCCACCCACTAGCTACTACTACCCCCACTTCCACCCACTAGCTACCCCCCACTTCCACCCACTAGCTACCACCCCCTTCCACCCACTAGCCACCCACTTCCACCCACTAGCTACCCCCTTCCACCCACTAGCTACTACTACTACCCCACCCACTTCCACCCACGAGCTACTACTACTACCCCACCCACTTCCACCCACTAGCTACTACCCCACCCACTTCCAACCACCCACTACCACTANCCCCACCCACTACTACCCCACCCACTACCACTACCACCACCCACTTCCACCCACTACTACCCCACCCACTACCACCCACTACCACCCCAACCCACTTCCACCCACTGCCACTACCACCTACTACCACCCACTACCACCCACTACCACCCNCCCCACCCACTACCACCCCACCCACTACCACCCACTTCTACCCCACCCACTATGACCCACTATCACCCACTACCACCCATTACCACCCACTACCAACCCCACCCACTACCACCCACCCACTACCACCCACCACCACCCCCACCATACAGTCTTCAACAGACTGTAGGGCAAGTGCTGTTAGCGAGTAGCAGCAGCACCCATGAAATCCGGCACGGTACACGGGGCGGAGATGGGCAACCAGCACCACGCCCGGCCGCCTTTGTCTCCCCAGTGGCGATGTTTACCACGCACCGCACCGGGGACTCATTTGAGGCTGAGTCAACCTAGGGGAGGCCCAGCGCCGGTTCAGATAATCGTCACTGGTGGTGTTGGCCCGGGTTCGTAGCGCTAACCGCTGCACGCAATTTAGAGTTAGAAACGTTGTGTCTTTTTCGTGTCTAGTGACTGGCTTTCCATGCCTAACACCGTTGCACTCGTGTCGGTGTTTGCGTCGCTTGTTGTGACTCTTCTCGACTGGGGCGTGCGTGCAGCAAAGAGCTTCACAGCTCATCGGATTCCTGCGGTCCAAAATCAAGATTTGGATTCTCACACACGCACACGTGGACACACACACGGGGACACACACGTGGACACACACGTGGGGACACACACACCCAGACACACACGTGGACACACAAGTGGATACACACACGTGTGAACACACACACACGTGGACACACACACACACGTGGACACACACACACATAACACACACACGTGGCCACACACGTGGNCACACACACACGTGGCCACACACACCCCAGACACACACACACGTGGACACACACACACGTGGGGACACACACCCNACACACACACATACCCCAGACACACACATACCCCACACACACACACGTGGACACACACACCCCACACACACAGCCCCCCTCCATCTCGTGGCACGCGCATCAGATGACGGCACGGGACCCCCCACCCCCTCCACCCCCCCACCCCCCGCGTGTTACCCGATCCTGGCTGCTACCACCACCGCCGCCGCCGCTACTGCTACTGACGATGACGCCTTGGGGTCAGGGTCTTGCAGGCAGCGGGGCCTCCAAAGCAGCGGGAGACGAAGCCGCGGCGACTCGCGGACCCACCACTCGGCGCCCGGCTGATGATGATCGCGAGCCGCCGACACAGACAAAAGATCCCCACTCCCGTGGTAGCCTCGGACAGGCTGTCGGGGCAAGTGCCGTTCGCGTGTAGGGGCAGAGTTGTAGCAGGCCGCGGGGTGGGTGGTGAGCACCACGCCCGGCCGCCTTTGTCTCCCCAGGTGGCGATGTTTAACACACCGCGCCGGAGGCCAAGACCCATTCGGATAATCGTCACTGGCTGTGAACGGCAACTACACACTCCACAGCGCTTCACTCACCCACTAACAGATTCACTCACGAACTCACCCACGCACTGACTCACCCATTCACTGATTCACTCACCAACTCACCCACTCACTGACTCGCCCACTCACTGATTCACTCACGAACTCACCCACTCAATGATTCACTCACGAACTCACCCACTCACCGACTCGCCACTAACTGATTCACTCACGAACTCACCCACGCACTGACTCACCCACTCACTGATTCACTCACGAACTCACACACTCACTGACTCGCCCACTCACTGATTCACTCACGAACTCGCCCACGCACTGACTCACCCATTCACTGATTCACTCACGAACTCACCCACTCACTGGCTCGCCCACTCACTGATTCACTCACGAACTCACCCACTCAATGATTCACTCACAAACTCACCCACTCACCGACTCGCCCACTAACTGATTCACTCACGAATCACCCACTCACTGACTCGCCCACTCACTGATTCACTTACGAACTCACATACTCACTAACTCACCCACTCACTGATTCACGAACTCACTCACTCGTGCATTCACTCACTTGCAAATGGGACTCTGCGCTGGTTTCTTGAGTTCTAACCGGGTCAAACAAATTCTCTTGAAAATTGGAAACGTGATCACAGTAACTCAGACACAAACACACACACATTGAATGAATAACCCAGACACACACTGAGTGAATAACCCAGACACACACACATTGGGTGAATAACTCACACACACACTGAGTGAGTGGAGTTTGTATGATCTCCCCCTGTTCTACAGAGTGAGTGGAGTTTGTTTGATCTCCCCCTGTTCTACAGAGTGAGTGAGTGGAGTTTGTATGATCTCCCCCTGTTCTACAGAGTAAGTGAGTGGAGTTTGTGTGATCTCCCCCTGTTCTACAGAGTGAGTGAGTGAAGTTTGTGATCTCCCCCTGTTCTACAGAGTGAGTGAGTGAAGTTTGTATGATCTCCCCTGTTCTACAGAGTGAGTGTGTGGAGTTTGTGTGATCTCCCCTGTTCTACAGAGTGAGTGAGTGGAGTTTGTATGATCTCCCCCTGTTCTACAGAGTGAGTGTGTGGAGTTTGTGTGATCTCCCCTGTTCTACAGAGTTAGTGAGTGAAGTTTGTGTGATCTCCCCCTGTTCTACAGAGTGAGTGAGTGAGTTTGTATGATCTCCCCCTGTTCTACAGAGTGAGTGAGTGGAGTTTGTGTGATCTCCCCTGTTCTACAGAGTGAGTGAGTGGAGTTTGTGTGATCTCCCCTGTTCTCCAGAGTGAGTGAGTGTAGTTTGTGTGATCTCCCCCTGTTCTACAGAGTGAGTGAGTGGAGTTTGTATGATCTCCCCTGTTCTACAGAGTGAGTGAGCGGATTTTGTATGATCTCCCCTGTTCTACAGAGTGAGTGAGTAGAGTTTGTTTGATCTCCCCTGTTCTACAGAGTGAGTGAGTGGAGTTTGTATGATCTCCCCTGTTCTACAGAGTGAGTGAGCGGATTTTGTATGATCTCCCCTGTTCTACAGAGTGAGTGAGTGGAGTTTGTGTGATCTCCCCTGTTCTACAGAGTGAGTGAGTGGAGTTTGTGTGATCTCCTGTTCTACAGAGTGAGTGAGTGGAGTTTGTGTGATCTCCCCTGTTCTACAGAGTGAGTGAGTGTAGTTTGTGTGATCTCCCCCTGTTCTACAGAGTGAGTGAGTGGAGTTTGTATGATCTCCCCCTGTTCTCCAGAGTGAGTGAGTGTAGTTTGTGTGATCTCCCCCTGTTCTACAGAGTGAGTGAGTGGAGTTTGTATGATCTCCCCTGTTTTACAGAGTGAGTGTGTGAATGTGTGAGTGAGTGTATGTGTGAGTGAGTGTATGTGTGAGTGTGTGAGTGAGTTTATGTGTGAGTGAGTGTATGTGTGAGTGAGTGAATGTGTGTGTGTGAGCTCCTCCGGCAGGCAAGGCTGCGTTGACTGGGTCATGTAGCCTGCATGCCCAGCCACCGCATGCCTAAACAGCTTTTGATCGGCCGGATCGAGGGGGCTAAACGGGCGCAGCACGGGCTGGAAAAGAGATGGAGTGATGTGGTACAGGAGGACGTGGAGCTGAGTGGACTTGCCGATGACTGGTACCAGCGGTGTCAAGATCGGCCTCTATGGAGGGGGCTTGTGAAGGACGCTACTGGGCAGTTGGAGGCAGTCGCCCTCCAACAACAACGGAGGGCGGAGGAGCGACGCTCACAACAACGAGCGGAGCGCCGGGTGGATAAAACACAGCAAGTTGGTACAGCAGGGGGACAGGTGGTGCATCAGCCAGCCATCTCGGTCATCTCAGTCAGTCGACCGTGGCACCTGCTGGTCTGCCCGTGACCTCCTGCCAGCGGGCGTTCGACACTTCACGTGGTCTCAAGGTGCACATGGCCTGGCACAAGCGTCGTGGTGACGTCACCGCCACTTAGTGGCGAATGGCGGTTGTTGTTGGAGTGTGTGAATGTTTGTGTGAGTGCTGTTTGTACTCCCCGTGTTCTGCAAGGGTCTCCTCCTGGTTTCTCCACTTTTCTAAACCAACAGACGCCGTGGAAGTGATATCGGCCACATCTACAATGTGGAGGCAAAAAACGGAAGACCTGGAAGAGAAAATCCACACGACAATGAGAGAGAGAGACACGCAAACTCCAAATATACAGCAGCAGGCGTCAGAGTCGGGATCGAACCACAACCTCCTGCACACCAGGCGAGGTAGTCAACATCTCCTAGCTAATGTGATGATGTTNAGAGAGAGAGAGACACGCAAACTCCAAATACACAGCAGTAGGCGTCAGGGTCGGGATCGAACCCACGACCTCCTGCACACCAGGCGAGGTAGTCAACATCTCCTAGCTACTGTGAGAATGATGAGAGAGAGAGACACGCAAACTCGAAATATACAGCAGCAGGCGTCATGATCGGATCGAACCCACGTCCTTCTGCACACCAGGCGAGTTAGTTAACATAGGAGATCCCAGAGCGGTTTCCGGCGGTCTGGGACGAGTTGGTGCGAGGAGGGCACGTGGTGGTGTTGGTGTCACGTGGTATCTATTGTGCGCTTGCTGCTGCGGAATATTAACTACCTCGCCTGGTGTGCAGGAGGTCGTGGGTTCGATTCCGACCCTGACGCCTGCTGCTGTATATTTGGAGTTTGCGTGTCTCTCTCTCTCATCAACATCATCACAGTGGCTAGGAGATGTTGACTACCTCGCCTGGTGTGCAGGAGGTCGTGGGTTCAATCCGACCCTGACGCCTGCTGCTGTATATTTGGAGTTTGCGTCTCTCTCATCATTATCATCATCACGGTGGCTAGGAGATGTTAACTACCTCGCCTGGTGTACAGGAGGTCGTGGGTTCGATCCCGACACTAAAATCTCCACTTGGGGCAGAGGCGACGGGGGGTTGGGGGGCAGTGCCTCTGAGTGCGCGTCGGAACGAAAGGGGTCGATTGGTGATCGGTGAGCGGAGCGGTTTACAAGATGCCTGCGCGTTGCTCTTCGTCCACCCGCTTACGTCAGTGAATGCCAGCACGTGGGGGGGGGGCTGGGGGGGGCTGGGGTGGGCTGGAAACTGGGGGGGGGGGCTGAGGGGGCTGTTGGTGGGGGCTGATAAACGAATAAAGACGGCCAGCGAACACGACCCGTGGAGTTGGGTCGAGGTTCCTAATGAAAACCTCATTGAGTTGACATTCGCGTTGTTCACAGATACGAGCCGCCGCTGCTGCTGCTGTCGCTGCTGCTGCTGCGTGTGGTGCACGTGGCCCTGGAAGGAGAAGGTCGAGGAGAGAGATCCAGACAGAGAGAGAGACAGGGAGACAGTGAGACAGAGAGACAGAGAGAGAGAGAGACAGAGAGACGGAGAGTCAGTGGCGTGGGTGGTGACCTCCTCGTCTCGGACAAGCCGTGGGTCGGTCGCCAGCAAGCGGGGCCACGTGGATTGATCGTTCGCGTCCTGAGCGGGGCCGGGTTCGGTGGATAGTCGTAGAGAGGCAGAGAGACACAGNCAGACAGAGAGAGAGGCAGATAGAGATAAAGAGACAAATAGATAGACAGAGAGGGAGACAGAGACACAGAGAGACAGAGAGACGGTGAGACAGACAGAGAGAGGAAGATAGAGACACACAGAGAGAGAGAGAGGCAGATAGAGAGAAAGAGACAAATAGATAGACAGAGAGGGAGACAGAGAGACAGAGACACATAGAGACAGAGAGACNGTGAGACAGACAGAGAGAGCGACAGAGAGAGACATACAGCGAGACGGAGAGAGACAAAGAGAGACTCAGACAGACGCTTTGACTTTTAAACAACTTTTATTGCCGCCAGCAGCAACAGCACAGGAGGCGATTCCAATACGAAACACACAAAGTCACCAGCAAACAAAAAACAACCGCTACAAATCCACGTGCTGTGGCGCTAAATGTGCCGCGCACAACACGAAATAAAAGCCACGTGGTGGTGGTGGTGGTGGTTGTTGTAGTGGTGGTTNTGGTGGTGGTTGTTGGTGTGGTGGTGGTGGTTGTGGTGGTGGTTGTTGGTGGTGGTTGTGGTGGTGGTGGTTGTGGTGGTGATTGTGATTGTGTTGGTAGTGGTGGTGGTGGTGGTTGTGGTGGTGGTGGTTGTGATGGTGGTGGTGGTGGTTGTGGTGGTGGTGGTGGTGGTGGTTGTGGTGGTGGTGGTGGTTGTGGTGGTGGTTGTGGTGGGTGTGGTTNTGGTGGTGGTGGTGGTGGTCATCGCGCACGCCACGGTGACGAGCGAGCGCTTCAGAAGGTGAACACCACGAGGTGCCGTCCACGCTGGTACAGAGAGGGGCTTGTCCGGCTCCCCAGCGTTCGAAGAAGACGCGCTGCACATCACCGACACGTGTGTGGTACATGGCGTGCTCCAGCCGGAGCCGCGCCTTGAGNAGAGAGAGACAGAGACACAGAGAGAGAGAGAGAAACGTGGAGAGAGACACAGAGAGAGACNAGAGAGAGACAGACAGAGAGAGACAGAGAGAGNGAGACAGAGACACAGAGAAGAAGAGACACACACCGACAGTGTGTGGTACATGGCGTGAGCCGGAGCCGCGCCTTGAGCAGAGAGAGACAGAGACACAGAGAGAGACAGAGACACAGAGAGAGACAGAGACACAGAGAGAGACAGAGACACAGAGAGAGACAGAGACACACACCGGCATGTGACAGTGAGCCGGAGCCACAGAGAGAGACAGAGACACAGAGAGAGACAGAGACACNGAGAGAGACAGAGACACAGAGAGAGACAGAGACACAGAGAGAGTCACCGGCACNTGTGTGGTACAGCGTGAGCCGGAGCCGCGCCTTGAGCAGAGAGAGACAGAGACACACAGAGAGACAGAGACACAGAGAGAGACAGAGACACAGAGAGACAGAGACACAGAGAGAGACAGAGACACANCACCGGCACGTGTGTGACATGGCGTGAGCCGGAGCCGCGCCTTGAGCAGAGAGAGACAGAGACACAGAGAGAGAGAGAAACGGAGAGAGACACAGAGAGAGACACAGAGAGAGACAGTGACACAGAGAGAGACAGAGACACAGAGAGACAGAGACACAGAGAGAGACAGAGACACAGAGAGAGAGAGACACATCACCGACACGTGTGTGGTACATGGCGTGCTCCAGCCGGAGCCGCGCCTTGAGCAGAGAGAGACAGAGACACAGAGAGAGAGAGAGACGGAGAGAGACAGAGTCACACAGAGAGAGACAGATACACACAGAGAGAGAAACAGAGACACAGAGAGAGACACGGAGAGAGACAGAGAGAGACACGGAGAGTGCATAGATAACTCTGCTGCCCCCAGATATAGACAAACTTTGAACTTTTAAAATTTCGATGTAAAGCTTTCGTGACTGCAGGGATTCATATTATTGGTTCTTTCGGGAAAGTCACGTAAAGGGAAATAATAAAATAATAAAAAATAAAAAATAAAAAATAAGTTAATAAAATAAAAACATTAAAAAATGTATTTCCTTTCTACGTGACTTTACCGAAAGAACCAATAATATGAAACTCTGAACTGTTTACGCGGTGGGACAGAGTTATATTAAGCANCCCCCCCCCTCGTTAACCTGGTGGCTAGGAGATGTTAACTACCTCACCTGGTGTACAGGAGGTCGTGGGTTCATACCCGACCCTGACGCCTGTGGTACATTTGGAATGTGCGTCTCTCTCCGTGGCCGCGTGGAATTTTGTCCGTATCCTGCGGGCTGGCTTCCCTCCACATTTAGAATCAACGTCACCGCACGTATTTTGCCTGCCGCTATCAATAAACACGCGATCACGATGATGATGATAAGACACTTGGCTGAGCTATCATCTGTGAGCACCAGGTCGCTGCTGAAGAAGAGCTGCGTGGCTCAGCAGGACCAAGCCTGGCAAAATAAAATAACACTGGTCAACAAAATAAGAAATAAAAATTCTGGCCTGGACTTTTGCAACTGTTTTAGACTAATTTCAGGGTGCTGATTCCAAATCTGATCTCAGATTTACTCTATCACATCTAATTTTTATGCTATCGGCATACCCCTTTTCATTTAATTTACCCGAAATTAACTCTGTCACTTATGATTGCAAGTTGTTGCGAGTCAGTGACTGCTTTAGTGTTAAAATATGGTGCTGTATTTTAGGATAATGTGTTTATAATATAATTTTATGTAGATATCCACATTTATTTAAAATGCAATATTTGATATCTCAAAAACGTGATGTGATGGACAAAAACTGATGCCAGATTTGTAATCAGCACCCAAAATTACCTTAAAAGCGTTGGAATACCTTCTGCCAAAAAAGTGTGTTGACCAGAGTTATATTTAGTAGTTAATAGTTCATTTTGTTTTTCCTGGCCTTGAATAGTCTGAATGTCACTTTGTATTCTGACCTCCGTTTTTTTAATATCTCAAATGCCAGGGACTGCATGCAGAGAACCACATTCCACGGAATAAAATAAAAAATACCATCCGAAGATACAAAATCTATCTTCTTGGTTCTTTCGGTAAAGTCACGTAGAATGGAAATAATAAAATAATAAAAATAAAACATAATAAAATAATTATTTTATTACATTATTTTTTTTCTACGTGACTTTACCGAAAGAACCAAGAAGATGAATCCTTGCAGTCACGAAAGCTTTAAATCGAAATACAAAATCTACTTACCAAATGGCTGAGAACTTCAGCAACCGTAGAGTGTGTTGAACTTATTTCGCGCCGTACGTAGACAGCCGTTCCAATCGGAGATGCTCTGGAAGATCAACAAACTAAACACGCACAAAGCAGTTCTAGAGAAATTCGTTTTCAAAGTACTATAGTGGTGAAATGCAGCGTATCAAAGTATAGTGTATTCATATTCTTAGGTTTTTTCGGTAAAGTTCCACCTGAAGACGCAAGCTTGTGTTGCCTCCGAAACGTCGTGATTTTTATTTTTATTTTACTTTTATTAATTTTAATTTTTTACCTACGTGACTTTACCGAAAAAACCTAAGAATATGAATACTTGCAGTCACGAAAGCTTTAAATCTAGAATTAAAGTATAGTATTATAATGTACTAGTGTATAGTGGAGTGTATAGCGGTGTATATATACTAGTGGTGCAGTGTATAGTGTAGCATCGTGTACTCTATAGTAGTGTAGTCTATAGTGTGTAGCGTAGTGTAGTATCGGAGGTTGCTCCAGAAGGACACCAAACTGAACACACAAAAATCCGTTCCAAATAATTTAGATTTTTTTTCCCCATCTCGATGATTTGAAAGTGCACTGCTGCCGTGGCTTCCTGATATCGGATGGAAGAACGTTCCAGACGGCCGCGCGTTGCGTTTGATGCGCTCCTTGACAACATCGGCGCGGCATTTGCGGTTTATTTGATGTCGTTGGAGCTGCCGCTATTAAATTGTCAACATTTCCCTTGCGGTGTTCAGTTTTGTGGCACACGCGGGGAGTTTATGAATTCAATACGAACAGCGGCGGCATGGTTGCAACTTGGAACATCCGTGTCCGCCTAGAGCACCACGACCGTTTAGTAAGAGTCTACGTTTGTTGTTTTAATTAAAATTATTATTTTTATAGACACCCCTCCCATATCCCGCAAAAAACCCTCCCCCATTTCCCCCCCCCCCCACCCTTAGCCCCCGTTACCCGCACCCATTACCCCCTTTAGCCCCCGTTACCCTCACCACCCTATTACCTCAAAACCCCACCTCTTTTCGTTCCTCTATTAAAGATGACCTCTTCTACACTGCCCATAGACTCAACACTACCCATAGACTCAACACTACCCATAGACTCAACACTACCATAGACTCAACACTGCCCATAGACTCAACACTACCCATAGACTCAACACTGCCCATAGACTCAACACTGCCCATAGACTCAACACTGCCCATAGACTCAACACTACCATAGACTCAACACTACCCATAGACTCAACACTGCCCATAGACTCAACACTGCCCATAGACTCAACACTGCCCATAGACTCAACACTGCCATAGACTCAACACTGCCCATAGACTCAACACTGCCCATAGACTCAACACTGCCCATAGACTCAACACTGCCCATAGACTCAACACTGCCCATAGACTCAACACTGCCCATAGACTCAACACTGCCCATAGACTCAACACTGCCCATAGACTCAACACTGCCATAGACTCAACACTACCCATATACTAACACTACCCATAGACTAACACTCCCATAGACTCAACACTGCCATAGACTCAACACTGCCATAGACTCAACACTGCCCATAGACTCAACACTGCCCATAGACTAAACACTGCCCATAGACTAAACACTGCCCATAGACTCAACACTGCCCATAGACTCAACACTACCCATAGACTCAACACTGNCCATAGATTCAACACTGCCCATAGACTCAACACTGNCCATAGACTCAACACTGCCATAGACTCACACTGCCCATAGACTCAACACTGCCATAGACTCAACACTACCCATAGACTCAACACTGCCCATAGACTCAACACTGCCATAGACTCAACACTGCCCATAGACTAATACTGCCCATAGACTCAACACTGCCCATAGACTCAACACTGCCCATAGACTCAACACTGCCATAGACTCAACACTGCCATAGACTCCATAGACTCAACACTGCCCATAGACTCAACACTGCCCATAGACTCAACACTGCCCATAGACTCAACACTGCCCATAGACTCAACACCCCATAGACTCAACACTGCCCATAGACTCAACACTGCCCATAGCTCAACACTACCCATAGACTCAACACTGCCCATAGACTCAACACTGCCATAGACTCAACACTGNCCATAGACTCAACACTGCCCATAGACTCAACACTGCCCATAGACTCAACACTACCCATAGACTCAACACTGCCCATAGACTCAACACTGCCCATAGACTCAACACTGCCATAGACTCAACACTGCCCATAGACTAAACACTGCCCATAGACTAACACTGCCCATAGACTCAACACTGCNCCATAGACTCAACACTCCCCATAGACTCAACACTGCCCATAGACTCAACACTGCCCATAGACTCAACACTGCCCATAGACTCAACACTGCCCATAGACTAACACTGCCCATAGACTCAACACTGNCCATAGACTAACACTACCATAGACTCAACACTGCCCATAGACTAACACTGNCCATAGACTCAACACTGCCATAGACTAATACTGCCCATAGACTAACACTGCCCATAGACTAACACTGCCCATAGACTACACTGCCATAGACTCACACTGCCCATAGACTAATACTGCCCATAGACTCAACACTGCCATAGACTCAACACTGCCATAGACTCAACACTGCCCATAGACTCAACACTGCCCATAGACTCAACACTACCCATAGACTCAACACTGCCCATAGACTCAACACTGCCCATAGACTCAACACTACCATAGACTCAACACTGCCCACAGACTACACTGCCCACAGACTCAACACTGCCCATAGACTCAACACTGCCCATAGACTCACACTGCCTATAGACTCAACACGCCATAGACTCACACTGCCCATAGACTCAACACTACCCATAGACTCAACACTGCCCATAGACTCACACTGCCTATAGACTCAACACTGCCCATAGACTCAACACTACCATAGACTCAACACTACCATAGACTCAACACTGCCATAGACTCACACTGCCCATAGACTCACACTGCCATAGACTCAACACTGTCCATAAACTCAACACTGCCCATAGACTCAACACTGCCATAGACTCAACACTGCCCATAGACTCAACACTGCCCATAACTCAACACTACCCATAGACTCAACACTGCCCATAGACTCAACACTGCCCATAGACTAATACTGCCCATAGACTAACACTGCCCATAGACTCAACACTGCCATAGACTCAACACTGCCATAGACTAACACTGCCCATAGACTAACACTGCCCATAGACTAACACTGCCCATAGACTCAACACTACCCATAGACTCAACACTGCCCATAGACTCAACACTGCCCATAACTCAACACTACCCATAGACTCAACACTGCCCATAGACTCAACACTGCCCATAGACTCAACACTGCCCATAGACTCAACACTGCCCATAGACTAACACTGCCCATAGACTCAACACTACCCATAGACTCAACACTGCCCATAGACTCAACACTGCCCATAGACTCAACACTACCATAGACTCAACACTGCCCATAGACTCAACACGCCATAGACTCAACACTGCCATAGACTCAACACTGCCCATAGACTACACTGCCCATAGACTCAACACTACCCATAGACTCAACACTGCCCATAGACTAACACTGCCTAGACTAACACTGCCCATAGACTAACACTCCCATAGACTAACACTGCCCATAGACTAAACACTGCCCATAGACTCAACACTGCCCATAGACTAACACTACCCATAGACTAACACTGCCCATAGATTCAACACTGCCCATAGACTCAACACTGNCCATAGACTCAACACTGCCCATAGACTCAACACTGCCCATAGACTCAACACTGCCCATAGACTCAACACTACCCATAGACTCAACACTGCCCATAGACTCAACACTGCCCATAGACTCAACACTGCCCATAGACTATACTGCCATAGACTAACACTGCCATAGACTCAACACTGCCCATAGACTACACTGCCCATAGACTCACACTGCCCATAGACTAATACTGCCCATAGACTCAACACTGNCCATAGACTCAACACTGCCATAGACTCAACACTGCCCATAGACTCAACACTGCCCATAGACTCAACACTACCCATAGACTCAACACTGNCCATAGACTCAACACTGCCCATAGACTCAACACTACCCATAGACTCAACACTGCCCACAGACTCAACACTGCCCACAGACTCAACACTGCCCATAGACTCAACACTGCCTATAGACTCAACACTGCCCATAGACTCAACACTGCCCATAGACTCAACACTACCCATAGACTCAACACTGCCCATAGACTCACACTGCCTATAGACTCAACACTGCCCATAGACTCAACACTACCCATAGACTCAACACTACCATAGACTCAACACTGCCCATAGACTCAACACTACCCATAAACTCAACACTGCCCATAGACTCAACACTGCCATAGACTCAACACTGCCCATAGACTCACACTGCCCATAAACTCAACACTACCCATAGACTCAACACTGCCCATAGACTAACACTGCCCATAGACTAATACTGCCATAGACTCAACACTGCCCATAGACTCAACACTGNCCATAGACTCAACACTGCCCATAGACTAACACTGNCCATAGACTAACACTGCCCATAGACTTAACACTGCCCATAGACTCAACACTGCCCATAGACTAACACTACCCATAGACTCAACACTGCTCATAGACTAACACCATAGACTCAACACTGNCGTAACTCAACACCATAGACTCAACACTGCCCATAGACTAACACTGNCCATAGACTCAACACTGNTCATAGACTCAACACTGCCCATAGACTCAACACTGCCCATAGACTCAACACTGCCATAGACTCAACACTACCCATAGACTCAACACTACCCATAGACTCAACACTACCATAGACTCAACACTGNCCATAGACTCACACTACCATAGACTAACACTACCCATAGACTCAACACTACCATAGACTCAACACTACTATAGACTCAACACTACCCATAGACTCAACACTCCATAGACTCAACACTGNCCATAACTCAACACTACCCATAGACTAACACTGCCCATAGACTCAACACTACCTATAGACTAACACTGCCCATAGACTAACACTGCCCATAGACTAACACGNCCATAGACTAACACTGCCCATAGACTCACACTGCCCATAGACTCCNACATTGCCCATAGACTAACACTGCCCATAGACTCACACTGCCCATAGACTCAACACTACCCATAGACTCAACACTGCTCATAGACTCAACACTGCCCATAGACTCAACACTGCCGATAGACTAACACTGCCGATAGACTAACACTGCCCATAGACTCAACACTGCCCATAGACTCAACACTGCACCATAGACTCAACACTGCCCATAGACTCAACACTGCCCATAGACTCAACACTACCCATAGACTCAACACTACCCATAGACTCAACACTACCCATAGACTCAACACTGCCCATAGACTAACACTACCCATAGACTCAACACTACCCATAGACTCAACACTACCCATAGACTCAACACTACCATAGACTAACACTACCCATAGACTAACACTGCCCATAGACTCGACACTGCCATAGACTCAATACTGCCAACACTGCCATAGACTCACACTGCCCATAGACTCAACACTGCCCATAGACTCAACACCGCCCATAGACTCAACACTACCCATAGACTCAACACTGCCCATAGACTCAACACTACCCATAGACTCAACACTGCCCATAGACTCAACACTGCCCATAGACTCAACACTACCCATAGACTCAACACTGCCCATAGACTCAACACGCCCATAGACTCAACACGCCCATAGACTCAACACGCCCATAGACTCAACACTGNCCATTGACTCAACACTGCCCCTTGACTCACACTGCCCATAGACTCAACACCGCCCATAGACTCAACACCGCCCATAGACTCAACACCGCCCATAGACTCAACACCGCCCATAGACTAACACGCCCATAGACTACCGCCATAGACTCAACACCGCCCATAGACTCAACACTACCCATATACTCCACACTGCCCATAGACTCAACACTGTGTGAGTCTATGGTCTCTGTGCGAGTCTAAGGGTCTCTGTGTGAGTCTATGGGTCTCTGTGTGAGTCTAAGGGTCTCTGTGTGAGTCTATGGGTCTATATGTGAGTATATGGGTCTCTGTGCGAGTCTATGGGTCTCTGCCTGAGTCTATGTGTCTCTATGTGAGTCTATGGGTCTCTGTGAGTCTAAGGTCTCTGTGCGAGTCTAAGGGTCTCTGTGTGAGTCTAAAGGTCTCTGTGTGAGTCTATGGGTCTCTGTGCGAGTCTATGGGTCGCTGCCTGAGTCTATGGGTCTCTGTGTGAGTCTATGGGTCTCTGTGAGTCTAAGCATCTCTGTGCGAGTCTAAGGGTCTCTGTGTGATTCTAAGGGTCTCTGTGTGAGTCTATGGGTATCTGTGTAAGTCTATGGTATCTGTGTTAGTCTGTGGTATCTGCATGAGTCTATGGGTCTATGTGTGAGTCTATGGGTCTCTATGTGAGTCTCTAGGTGTCTGTGTGAGTCTATGGTCTCTGTGTGAGTCTATGTGTCTCTGAGTGAGTCTATGGTTCTCTGTGTGAGTCTATGGTTCTCTGTGTGAGTCTATGAGTCTCTCTGTGAGTGAGTCTATGGGTCTCTGTGTGAGTCTTTGTGTTAGTCTATGGTTCTCTGTGTGAGTCTATGTGTCTCTGTGTGAGTCTGTGGCTCTCTGCGTGAGTCTATGTGTCTCTGCGTGAGTCTATGGCTTGNTNGGGAGTCTATGGGTATCTGTGTGAGTCTATGTGTGAGTCTATGGGTCTCTGTGTGAGTCTCTATGTGAGTCTGTGGGTCTCTGAGTGAGTCTATGGCAAGAGAGGGAGTCTATGGGTATCTGTGTGAGTCTATGGTTCTCTGTGTGAGTCTCTATGTGAGTCTGTGGGTCTCTGTGTGAGTCTATGTGTGAGTCTGTGGGTCTCTGAGTGAGTCTATGAGTCTCTGAGTGAGTCTATGACTGATGAGTCTATGAGTCTCTGAGTGATCTATGGGTCTCTGTGTGTCTCTGTGTGAGTCTATGAGTCTCTGAGTGAGTCTATGTGTCTCTGAGTGAGTCTCTGAGTGAGTCTATGTGTCTCTGTGTGATGAGTCTATGAGTCTCTGAGTGAGTCATATGTGTCTCTGTGAGTCTCTGTGTGAGTCTGTGCCCCCAGGAGGGGGGGGGGGTCTCTGTGTGACGTCTGTGNGTCTATGAGTCTCTGAGTGATGAGTCTATGAGTCTCTGAGTGAGTCTATGGGTCTCTGTGTGGTGAGTCTGTGTATGAGTCTCTGAGTGAGTCTATGTGTCTCTGAGTGAGTCTCTGAGTGAGTCTATGTGTCTCTGTGTGATGAGTCTATGAGTCTCTGAGTGAGTCTATGTGTCTCTGAGTGAGTCTCTGAGTGAGTCTATGTGTCTCTGTGTGAGTTTCTGTGTGAGTCTATGTGTCTCTGAGTGAGTCTATGGGTCTCTGAGTGAGTCTATGAGCAAGGGAGGGAGTCTGGACTGCCCCCAGGAGGGGGGGGGGGTCCCCCAGACTCTCCAGGGAATGGACGCCACTTGCGCCCGGCTGGCCTGAGTTCCTAGTCGCCATGGGGACGCGGCATAACAGCACTGGGAGGCATGGCGCGGTTCGGTGCGTGCGTGTGTGTTTCTGTGTGTGTGTGTCTGTGTGTGTGTGTCTGTGTGTGTGTCTGTGTGTGTGTCTGTGTGTAAGTGTCTGTGTGTGTGTCTGTATGTGTGTCTGTGTGTCTGTATGTGTGTCTGCGTGTGTGTGTGTGTGTCTGTGTGTTTCTGTGTCTGTGTGTGTGTGTCTGTGTGTGTGTCTGTCTGTGTGTGTGTGTGTGTGCGTGTGTGTCTGTGTGTGTGTCTGTGTGTGTCTGTCTGTGTGTGTGTCTGTGTGTGTGTGTCTGTCTGTCTGTGTGTGTCTGTGTGTGTGTCTGTGTGTGTCTGTGTGTGTGTCTGTGTGTGTCTGTATGTGTGTCTGTGTGTGTGTCTGTGTGTGTGTGTCNGTGTGTGTGTGTGTCGGTGTTTTGTGTGTGGTGTGTGTCTGTGTGTGTGTGTGTGTCTGTGTGTGTGCGGTGTGTGTGTCTGTGTGTGTGTGTGTGTGTGTGTGTCTGTTGTGTGTCTGTGGTGTGTGTGTCGTGTGCGTGTGTGTGTGTGTCTGTGTCTGTGTGTGTGTCTGTGTGTGCGTCTGTGTGTGTGTGTTNTGTGTGTCTGTGTGTGTGTGTGTCTGTGTGTGTCTGTCTGTGTGTGTCNGTGTGTGTGTGTCTGTGTGTGNCTGTGTGTGTCTGTCTGTGTGTGTCNGTGTGTGTGTGTCTGTGTGTGTGTGTGTGTGTGTGTCNGTGTGTGTGTGTCTGTGTGTGTCTGTGTGTGTGTCTGTGTGTCTGTGTGTGTGTGTTTGTGTCTGTGTGTGTGTGTGTGTGTGTCTGTGCGTGTGTGTGTGTGTCTGTGTGTGTGTGTCTGTGTGTGTGTCTGTGTGTCTGTGTTTGTGNTGTGTGTGTGTCTGTGTGTGTCTGTGTGTGTCTGTGTGTGTGTGTGTCTGTGTGTGTCTGTGTGTAGTCTGTGTGTGTCTGTCTTGGGGAGCGGTNGTGTAGCGGTTAACGCACTGCGCTAAGAACCTGGCGACCCAGGTTCAAAATCAATGACGATTATCTGAACCGGTCCTGGGCCTCCCCTAGGTCAACTCAGCCTCAAATGAGTACCTGGTGCGGTGTGTAAACATCTCCACTGGGGTGTTGGCCACCNACCCCTCGTGTGCCGTGCCGGCCTTCATAGGTGCTCGCTAACAGCACTTGCCCCAACAGTCTGTTAAGGCTACACGGGAGATCTTTGTCTATAGCTTGGCATGCGACAGCGATTTCCTCTTGTCCCCTACACTATTGAACATCTCCTTTGACCACGTGTAGTTCGAGAATCTTTCATGGCTCTACCGGAGGAATTCCATCTGGAACCGCAGATACAATGGGGAGGCTGATCGATGCCCCGGTTTGGTCATTGATTTGCTCCCTATCGGATCGCTACTCACTCTTGGAAGGATTTGAAGACACTGTTGCTGCACCTGGAGCGTGCTAGTACGATTTGGGGGCTCTTACCATCGGCCCCTACACACACACACAAAAAACACCTGGCCTGGTTATTTGATGTCATCAAATACTCCTTTAGCTCCAGTTCCTATGATGGATGGGGTTCGTTGTTGGAGAGAGTGGAGAAGTTTCCAGAACTGGACAATGTCTCCATACCCAACTCCGGTTTGACAGCCGGAGGTTTGACTCGGAATAAATCGGGCGGTATTATCGTTACGCGGCCGATCTTTTCATCGCCGCGTGGAATCTACCCCGGCCTGTCGCTCCACACGAAGCTGACAGGGTCTTCTCGTCCGCAGGTCATCCCCTCATCTTTCTCGAGGTTTTTGCGAAACGTGGAAGCCCTCTTAATGAACATCAGCGCCAGTTTTTCAGAATTCAGGCCGGCCTGCGTACGATCCGTCCTGGGTTTAGCCAGACCGGATTGTGTGAGGAGCTCACAGATATTTAAATTTCGATGTAAAGCTTTCGTGACTGCGGGATTCATCTTCTTGGTTCTTTCGGTAAAGTCACGTAGAAGGGAAGTAATAAAATAATAAAATAAAACATAATTAAAATAATTCTCACGACGTTTTGGCCACAACGCAAGCAGATGTCCTCAGGTGAAGAACAGGGCTGTCTTTCAGGCTCTGTCTTCTCGACAGACCTGGTCTTCACCTGATGACGGCTGCTTGCGTTGTGGCCGAAACATCGTGAGAATTATTTTATGATGTTTTATTTTTATGTTTTATTACTTCCCTTCTACGTGACTTTACCGAAAGAACCAAGAAGATGCGCTCACAGATCCTTGAGAGATCTGATCCCATCGGTTAGGTCCTCCGGCAGGCAAGGCTGCGTCGGCTGGGTCATGTAGCCCACGTGCCCATCCGCCGCATGCCTAAGCAGCTTGTGTTTGGCCAGATAGAGGGGGCTACACGGGCACGATATGGACTGTTCCAATACTGAAGGATGTGGAGTTGAGTGGACTTGCCGATGGCTGGTTCCAGCAGTATCACAATCGACTTCTGTGGAGGAGGTTCGTGAAGAACGCTGCTACTGGGCAGTTGGTGGCAGTCGCCCTCCAGCAACAACGGAGGGCAGAGGAGCGACGCTCACAACAACGAGCGGAGCGTCTGGCGGATAAAACACGAGTTGGCACAGTGGGGAGCACAGGTGGTGCATCTGCCAGTTATCTCAGTCGGTCAACCCACGGCACCTGAGTCTGTCCGGTGACCTCCTGCCAGCAGCGAGCCTTCGACACTCACATGGTCTCAAGTGCACCTAGCCTGGCACAAGCGTCCTGGTGACGTCACCAGCTCCTGGTGCGGTGTGTAAGCATCGTCACTCGGGAGACAAAGGCGGCCGGGCGGGTTGACTCTGGCCACCGGCACCCCTCGTGTGTCAGTCACAGCCTGTCAGCCTTCATAGGTGCTGCTGCTGCTACTCGCTAACAGCACTTGCCCCTCGGTCTGTCGGAGGCTACCTGGGGGCCTTTGTCTGTGTGCTGCTGCTGCTGATGCGTCACGCCGTGTTTGTGTTGCGCTCTCCGCTGCGCGTATGGTTCGTGTTTCTACGGAGGCTACACGGGGATCTTTGGCTTTGTAGTGAACACGACAGTGCAATATGTTTCGTATAACCCGCGGTGGGAGGGAGAGGGGGAACGGTGGGGGAGGGGGACAGGGTGGGGGGTCAGATGGGATCAATAATTCTGTTACCGCCGCTGGCTACTGCTGCACGCAACGCAAACACGTGCGCTGGGTTGACCAAGCCTTCCCTTGCGCAACCACCAGCTCAACGGAACTGCGCTCGGCGTGCAACCCTCCACAGAGGTCGCAAACGGGTTTTGATTCCTTACCCGTACCGTACTCGGCCGCACCAGGGTCGCAAATGGGTACCCGTACCCGGCCGTACCCGGGTAGGGTACGGGTATCGGGTACCTGATTGCGACCTCTGGGATGAAGCCATGTTGCAGGCGCGGGTGGGTTGATTCTAGGAACTTGAATTGTGGAAGAGTCAAGACTTAAAGCTTTCGTGACTGCAGGGATTCATCTTCTTGGTTCTTTCGGTAAAGTCACGTAGAAGGAAGTAATAATATAATACTATATTTTATTATGTTTTATTTTATTATTTTATTACTTCCCTTCTACGTGACTTTACCGAAAGAACCAAGAAGAAGAGTCAAGACGTTGGAAATGAGTGACAAACGGTGACTCACCAGTGACTCACGGCCTACCCGTACCCGTACCCGGCCGCACCAGGGTCGCAAACGGCTACCCGTACCCGGCCGTACGGGTAGCCGGGTATCGGGTAGGGTACGGGTATCGGGTACCCGGTTGCGACCTCGCGCTCTCATGGGTTGTGGCCAGAAGGAGGAGACCGAGTGGAGGTCACGTGACCAGGGAAGGAGGCCGCCTTTAGATCTCTCTTTCTCTCCTAGAGGCAGGAGCGAACATGGTTTTTGGTTTTGACGAATGTGATTACTTTCGAAGGGCTTTTTCAACCTCCCTCGGTCTACTACACTGGTCAACAACAACAAAATTGTTTTCTGGCCTGGACTTTTGCAGCTGTTCTAGACTGATTTCAGGGTGCCGATTCCAAATCTGATCTCAGATTTGCTCTATCACATCTCATTTTTATGCTATCGGCATACCCCCTTTTCATTTAATTTACCCGAAATTAACTCTGTCACCTATGATTGCAAGTTGTTGCGAGTCAGTGACTGCTTTAAGTGTTAAATACGGTGCTGTATTTTTAGGATAGTGTGTTTATAATATCATTTTATGTAGATATCCACATTTATTTAATTTTTTCTTCCGTAGTTTTTATTGGAAATGCAATATTTGATATCTCAAAAACCTGATGTGATAGACAAAACTGATGCCAGATTTGGAATCACCTTACAACCGTTAGAATACCTTGTGCCAGAAAAAGTGTGTTGACCAGTGTATTATTATTAATCATAGGTGACAGAGTTAATGTTCACGTCAACTTCTGGATGCCTCGACATTTTATTAAAGGAATCGATTTGAAAGGCAGCGTACCATCAGCTATCCAATTTCAATCCCTCTTCACTCGAATATTGATGATTGGAACCGAAACTCCATCCTTTGAGTCGCATCTCAACAAAACGGTGAGAAGTCTTCCTGTTTTCTGCACACCTGAGCAACATACCCCGGCCACGTGACTCCTCACCACTGAACACACCGCATTCCCGTCTCCGCGTTGCGCTCAGCTGGTCACGTGACCCTTTCAGGATCATCACAACGCACAAATGTGCTCTTTGGAACCTCATTTGCCAGATAGAAGGGTAAAAAAACAATTATATTTTTACTGGCAAATGAGGTTCCAATGGTGTAAATGCTTACCCGAGCTCTCATACTCTAATGGTGCATTGTCTTTGAGTTGTGCGCCTTTTGGCATCATCTGGTCCAACACCATGTGAGACTAGGCTCTAAGGAAAGCTGTCTCGGGTGTGGACCAATCAACTTCAAGGACAGTGCATACATTATCAGAGTTGTGTTTTTTGTTTGATTATGACTGCAGGTATTGTGGTCTATGCAAACATGACTCCTTGTTAAAAAGGTGTCAGTTTTGTTGCCAGATAGAAGGGTAAAAAACAATTATCAAATGTGCTCTTGTTACCGGCTTCCCTGTCCGTACCCCCCCCCGTCCCCCCGCTATTGATTTTAAGATTCTCTCGCTGGCATTCATAGGCCTCGAACAGACTCGCTCCTCCAGGGCCGGATCAAGGCGTGGGGGGGGGGCTTTAGGACTTTAGGAGTTGCAGGCCGGCGGGCCTTATTTTCTTTACCTAAATAAAGTAGAAAATTTATTTTTATTTTATTTTTATTTTCTTTACCTACGTGACTTTACCAAAAAAACCTAAGAATATGAATCCTTGCGGTCACGAAAGCTTCAAATCTAGAATTGAATCGTATCCGTTTCGAGTGGCTTTTTCTTCAGTTGTTTTCCAGCGTCTTTCTCGCGTCTTCTTTCCTTGATTGATGTCAAACTATTTCCGCTTTTTGATGCACAGCGCCCTGAGAACGATTGTTTTAAGGCCGCTTCACACGTTTACATGATGATTATTATTATTACGAGGCCGGCACGGTACACGAGTGGGTGGGTGGCCAGCACCAAGCCTGGCCGCCTTTGTCTCACCAGTGGCGATGTTTACTACACACCGCAATATTTTGCTGTCTTTTCTTGGATTTTCTGTTTGCTCTCAGTCACATATTCACTTTAAGATGNTTTTTTGTTCATGTTTGTGTTTTTTTTGTTGCGGTTGCACCCGATTCAAGAGCCGAATGGCTCACAGGGCTACACCAAATATATGAACTTGAACTTGAACAGCGCCAGGTACTCATTTGAGGCTGAGTCGACCTANGGGAGGCCCAGGACCGGTTCAGATAATCGTCACTGGTGGTGATCGTGAGTGGGAATCGAACCCGGGTGCCGGGTTCGTAGCGCAGCGCGCTCACCGCTTCACCACCGCTCACTACAGCTCCCCACTCATCCACTCACTCACCTAGTCACCCACTCACGCATCCACTCACCACTCACCCGCTCACACAGTCACCCACTCACTCACCGAGTCACCCACTCACCCACCTAGTCCACTCAGTCACCCACCTACTCACTCACACACTCACCCACTCACTCGCCGACTCACTCATCCACTCACCGACTCACCCACTCACTCAGTCACCACCCACCTACTCACTCACATAGTCACCCGCTCACTCACCCAGTCACCCACCTAGCCCTTACCCGCTCACTCAGTNACCCACCCACCCACCTACTCACTCACATAGTCACCCACTCACNCACCCAGTCACCACCTAGTCCTTACCCGCTCACTCAGTCACCCACCCACCTACTCACTCACATAGTCACCAACTCACTCACCCAGTCACCCACCCACTCACCCACCTAGTCCTTACCCGCTCACTCAGTCACCCACCCACCTACTCACTCACATAGTCACCCACTCACTCACCCAGTCACCCACACACTCACCCACTCAGGCCCGCCCGCTCACTCAGTCAGCAGTCAATGACCCTGACTCAGATTTTCTCCAGTCACTCACGACTCAGTCACCCCATATTAATCTTCTATTCTACAGCGTACTCGCTCATACAGACACTGACTGCTTTATCTCTCAATCAGCCATTCACCACCACCACCACAATTAGTCACCAACACACGCACTCATTCACTCACACAACCACTCACTGACCCAATCACCCACTCACTGACCCACCAGGTCATAACACACTTAATCACGCACTCACTCACTCACCCACCACTTACTCACCACCCACTAACTCCCACTTACCCACCAACGCACTCACTCACCCACCTACTCAATCACTCNACTCATTCACCCACTCACCCCATATCCCACCAACCACCACCCCACTCATCACTCACCACCAACCACTCACTCATTCACCCACTCAGCCCTCCATTCACCCACCAACCCACTCACTCACACCCACTCACTCACTCATCACACACCTCCCACTCACCCACCAACCCACTCACTCACCACCTCACCCACTCAATCACTCACTCATTCACCACTCACCCTCCACTCACCCTCCCACTACCACACTCACTCACTCACCCACTCATCACTCCTTCACCCACTCACCCCCACTCACCCTCCCACTCACCCACCAACCCACTCACTCACCACTCAATACTCACTCATTCACCCACTCACTCATTCAGCTACTCACCTCCCATTCACCCACCAACCTACTCACTCACCCACCACTCAATCACTCACTCATTCACCCACTCACCTCCCACTCACCCACCAACCCACTCATTCACCCGCTCACCCTCCCACTCACCACCAACATCACTCACTCATTCACCCGCTCACCCTCCACTCACCCACCAACCCACTCACCCACCCACTCACACTCTCATTCACTCACTCANCCACTCACCCACCCACTCAATCACTCACTCACTCACTCACACTCACCCACCCACCAATCACTCACTCATTCACCCATGAAAATTGTTCGCTGTGACTGTTCATTCGTCGCGAGCGGGAATCGAACTTGGGCCGTCGTATTTGTTTCGCGGTGCAGCGCAAGCCGCTTCTACTATTCACGCACACAGCGGGGGAGGGGGGGGCTGTATACTCTAACAGGCGACGTTTCGGGTCACGGCCCTTCATCGGCACGCTCCTGTAAATGAGTCAAGGGGGCTGGACGAGAGTGAGCGAGCGAGGGAGCGAGGGGGGGGGGATATGAAGGAAAACATTTAAAAAATAACCCGTAAAAACAATGTTTTCACTATAAATCCTTTATATGCGTGTTCAATGGGCCACAACCCAGCCCACATTGGTCTTTGAAACGGGCGGCTAGAGTCCTCTCGTCCCCTGGGTTGAGATGGCTGCCACCTATGGGTCAGATGATTGCCTGCCACCATTAAGAAATTGGTAATGAAATATTAAAAAAAAGATTCCTAAAATGTTGAAAATTTTGGAAAAATAATTTTCACGAACATTAATTTTCTCGCACAACGAGTCTGCGTGGAAAAATGTCAGCTCGATTGGATCACGGGAAGTGGTTAAAAAACGACCGAAAGATTTGCACGGTCGTAAGCGCGCAAGCAAGTGAACTTTATATAAAGGATTTAAAAAGGAAGGGAGACGCAGGGAGAGGCAGTGAGATGAGGGAGAGGCAGCAGAGAGAAGCAGCGGGGATGGGAGTGGGGAGAGGGGGGCGAGGCAGGAAGTGGGGGGGAGGCGGGGAGGGTGCAGGGAGGCGGGGAGGGTGCAGGGGAGGCGGGGAGGGTGCGGGGAGGCGTGGGGTGCAGGGGAGGCGTGGAGGGTGCAGGGGAGGCGGGGAGGGTGCAGGGGAGGCGTGGGTGCAGGGAGGCGTGGAGGGTGCAGGGGAGGCGGGGAGGGTGCAGGGAGGCGTGGGGGTGGGGAGGCGGGAGGGTGCAGGGGAGGCGGGAGGTGAGGGGAGGCGGGAGGGTGCAGGGGAGGCGTGGGGTGCAGGGAGGCGTGGAGGGTGGGGGAGGCGGGAGGGTGCAGGGGAGGCGGGGGGGTGCAGGGAGGCGGGGAGGGTGCAGGGGAGGGTGGGGGGTGCAGGGGAGGCGGGAGGGTGCAGGGGAGGCGGGGAGGGTGCAGGGAGGCGGGGAGGGTGCAGGGGAGGCGTGGGGGGTGCAGGGGAGGCGTGGGGTGCAGGGGAGGCGGGGAGGGTGCAGGGAGGCGGGAGGGTGCAGGGGAGGGTGGGGGGTGCAGGGAGGCGGGGAGGGTGCAGGGAGGCGGGGAGGTGCAGGGAGGCGGGGAGGGTGCAGGGGAGGCGTGGGGGGTGCAGGGAGGCGTGGAGGGTGCAGGGGAGGCGGGGAGGGTGCAGGGGAGGCGTGGGGGGTGCAGGGGAGGCGTGGGGGTGCAGGGAGGGTGGAGGGGAGGGGGCGGGGAGGGTGCAGGGGAGGCGTGGGGGGTGCAGGGGAGGCGTGGAGGGTGCAGGGGAGGCGTGGGGGGTGCAGGGGAGGCGGGAGGGTGCAGGGGAGGCGGGGAGGGTGCAGGGGAGGGTGCAGGGGAGGTGCAGGGGAGGCGGGGAGGGTGCAGGGAGGCGGGGAGGTGCAGGGGAGGGTGCAGGGGGAGGCGGGGAGGGTGCAGGGAGGCGGGGAGGGTGCAGGGGAGGGTGCAGGGAGGCGGGGAGGGTGCAGGGAGGCGGGAGGGGCACGGCTGCTGCACGAGCCGCTCGAGGCGGGCGCGCTGCCCGGCTCCCGGTTTTCCGCTTTCTGGCAGCCACGCGGAACAGGAGGCCGTGGGGAGAGGGGGCTGGGGCTGGGGGGCGGATGGAGGGGGAGGGCTGGTGGAGGGGGGGCTGAGGGAGGGGGGGGGCTGGGGANGGGGGGGGCTGGTGGAGGGGGGGCTGGGGGAGGGGGGGCGGTGAAGGGTGGTGGGGGGGGGGTCCCGGGGTGGGGGGGGGGCCGTCTCTCTCTCTCTCGTCGCTCTCCTCAAAGCGTCTTTGTGCGTACCGCCACGGGGCCTAATGCAGCCCACATGCTGCTCCTGCTGCTCATACTGCTGCTCTTCCTGCTCCTGCTGCTGCCCTTCCTGCTGCTCCTCCTGTTTCTCTTCCTGCTGCTGCTGCTCTTCCTGCTGCTGCTCCTGCTGCTGCTCTTCCTGCTGCTCTTCTGCTGCTGTCTGCGCTGTCCTGCTGCTCCTCCTGTTTCTCCTCCTCCTGCTGCTGCTCTTCTGCTGCTGCTCCTGCTGCTGCTCTTCCTGCTGCTCTTCCTGCTGCTCTTCCTGCTGCTCTTCCTGCTGCTCTTCTGCTGCTGCTATTCCTGCTGCTCTTCCCCCTGCTCTTCCTCTTGCTCCTCCTGTTTCTCCTTCCTACTGCTGCTCGAACTCGGGTGGCCTCCGTAGCGCGGCGCCAACCCCATCCCCCAGATTCCCCCTCCCACAGCCCCCGCCCCTGCCCCCACGCCACTCCAGCCCCCCCCCCGCTCCCTGAGCCTCCCCCCCATCCCCTCCAGCCTCAGCCCAGCCCCACCCCTTCACCCCCCCTATCCCCCGCCCCAGGCTCAGCCCCCACCCCTCTCGCCAGCCCCCCCCCTATCCCCCCCANCCCCCCAGCCCCCACCCCCCAGCCCCCCCGTCATCACCAACACCACGAAGTTCATCACGTGTGTCCTCAAAGCAGGGTCACGTGGCGCGTATCATATCACGGTTCACGCATCTGCCAATGCATCATTAAGTAACAATCAATGTGTTGTAGTCATATTTTTATTTTCTACACACATCACGCATCATCGGCGCGTGCATAATCATCAGCAGCGTTGGTTCAGCACGTGCACGATACTTTCGACNCGTGTTCGACACCCAGTGTCTCATCAGCAGCGCAGTCAGGCTTTGCTTGAGCACCGCTGATGATCTGCCCAGATGTTTAGAGGCAAAGACCGGTTTCGATACCAATGTCTCATCAGCAGTGCAGTCAGGCTTTGCTTGAGCCACCGCTGATGATGCCCAGATGTTTAGAGGCAATGACCGGTTTCGACACCCAGTGTCTCATGCAGCGCAGCCAGGCTTTGCTTGAGCCACCGCTGATGACCTGCCCAGATGTTTAGAGGCAAAGACCGGTTTCGACACCAGTGTCTCATCAGCGCAGCCAGGATTTGCTTGAGCACCGCTGATGACCTGTCCAGATGTTTAGAGGCAAAGACCGGTTTCGACACCCAGTGTCTCATCAGCAGTGCAGCCAGGCTTTGCTTGAGCCACCGCTGATGACCTGCCCAGATGTTTAGAGGCAAAGACCGGTTTCGACGCCCAGTGTCTCATCAGCAGTGCAGCCAGGCTTTGCTTGAGCCACCGCTGATGACCTGTCCAGATGTTTAGAGGCAAAGACCGGTTTCGACACCAGTGTCTCATCAGCAGCGTTGCTTGAGCACGGACCTGTCCAATGTTTGCGACCGGTTTCGACACCCAGTGTCTCATCAGCAGTGCAGCCAGGCTTTGCTTGAGCCACCGCTGATGACCTGCCCAGATGTTTAGAGGCAAAGACCGGTTTCGATACCCAGTGTATCATCAGCAGCGTTGGTTCAGCACGGGTTCGACGCCCAGTGTCTCATCAGCAGTGCAGCCAGGCTTTGCTTGAGCCACCGCTGATGACCTGTCCAGATGTTTAGAGGCAAAGACCGGTTTCGACACCAGTGTCTCATCAGCAGCGCAGCCAGGATTTGCTTGAGCACCGCTGATGACCTGTCCAGATGTTTAGAGGCAAAGACCGGTTTCGACGCCCAGTGTCTCATCAGCAGCACAGCCAGGCTTTGCTTGAGCCATCGCTGATGACTGCTCAGATGTTTAGAGGCAAAGGCCGGTTTAGACTCTCAGTGTCTCATCAGCAGTGCAGCCAGGCTTTGCTTGAGCCACCGCTGATGATCTGCCTGATGTTTAGAGGCAAAGACCGGTTTCGACACCCAGTGTCTTATCAGCAGTGCAGCCAGGCTTTGCTTGAGCACCGCTGATGACATGCCCAGATGTTTAGAGGCAAAGACCGGTTTCGATACCAGTGCATCATCAGCAGCGCAGTCAGGATTTGCTTTATAGGCGAGGACTCTCTCTCTCGTAGATTTGAGTGCCCGTTCTACGCAAGACTCAAAACGGAAATGTATCTTGCAGGCTGACGTTTCTGGCAGTGACCCCTTTTCTCGGGCCAGACCGATCATCTTCTTGTTTCTCTGATCGTAAAAAAGAGAGACGGCGGGGAGACAACCCAGAGAGAGAGAGAACTCAGACAGACGCTTTGACTTTTAAACAACTTTTATTGCCGCCAGCAGCAACAGCACAGGAGGCGATTCCAATACGAAACACACAAAGTCACCAGCAACACAAATAACAATCGCTATAAATCCACGTGCTGTGGCGCTAAATGCGCCGCGCACAACACGAAATAAAAGCCACGTGGTGGTGGTGGTGGTGGTGATTGTGGTGGTGGTTGTGGTGGTGGTGGTTGTGGTGTGGTGGTGGTTGTGGTTGTGGTTGGTTGTGATTGTGGTGGTGGTTGTGGTGGTGGTGGTGGTTGTGGTGATTGTGGTGGTGGTTGTGGTGGTGGTTGTGGTGGTGGTGGTTGTGGTTGTGGTGGTGGTGGTTGTGGTTGTGGTGGTGGTGACTGTGGTGTTGGTGATTGTGGTGGTGGTGATGGTGGTGGTTGTGGTGGTGGTGATTGTGGTGGTGGTGATTGCGGTGGTGGTTGTGGTGGTGGTTGTGGTGGTAGTGGTTGTGGTGGTTGTGGTGGTGGTGGTTGTGGTGGTGNTTGTTGTGGTGGTGGTGGTTGTGGTTGTGGTGGTGTGGTTGTGGTGGTGGTGCTGGTTGTGGTGGTTGTGGTGGTGGTTTGGTGGTGGCTGTGGTGGTGTTGTTCATCGCGCACGCCACGGTGATGAGCGAGCGAGGTGAACACCACGAGGTGCCGTCCACGCTGGTGCAGAGAGGGGCTTGTCCGACCCCCCCCCCCAGCGTTTGAGAAAGACGCGCTGCACATCACCGACATGCCCAGACAGAGAGAGTCCAGACAGAGAGGCAGAGCCCAGACAGAGAGGGCCCAGACAGAGAGGCAGAGTCCAGACAGAGAGGGCCCAGACAGAGACGGCCCAGACAGAGAGGGCCCAGACAGAGAGGCAGACAGAGAGAGTCCAGACAGAGAGGCAGAGCCCAGACAGAGAGGGCCCAGACAGAGAGGCAGAGTCCAGACAGAGACGGCCCAGACAGAGAGGGCCCAGACAGAGAGGCAGAGTCCAGACAGAGAGGGCCCAGACAGAGACGGCCCAGACAGAGAGGGCCCAGACAGAGAGGGCCCAGACAGAGAGAGTCCAGACAGAGAGGCAGAGCCCAGACAGAGAGGGCCCAGACAGAGACGGCCCAGACAGAGACGGTCCAGACAGAGACGGCCCAGACAGAGAGGGCCCAGACAGAGAGGCAGAGTCCAGACAGAGACGGTCCAGACAGAGACGGTCCAGACAGAGACGGCCCAGACAGAGAGGGCCCAGACAGAGAGGCAGAGTCCAGACAGAGACGGCCCAGACAGAGACGGTCCAGACAGAGACGGCCCAGACAGAGAGGGCCCAGACAGAGAGGCAGAGTCCAGACAGAGACGGTCCAGACAGAGACGGCCCAGACAGAGACGGCCCAGACAGAGACGGTCCAGACAGAGACGGCCCAGACAGAGAGGGCCCAGACAGAGAGGCAGAGTCCAGACAGAGACGGTCCAGACAGAGACGGTCCAGACAGAGACGGCCCAGACAGAGAGGGCCCAGACAGAGAGGCAGAGTCCAGACAGAGACGGCCCAGACAGAGACGGTCCAGACAGAGACGGCCCAGACAGAGAGGGCCCAGACAGAGAGGCAGAGTCCAGACAGAGACGGTCCAGACAGAGACGGCCCAGACAGAGACGGCCCAGACAGAGACGGTCCAGACAGAGACGGCCCAGACAGAGAGGGCCCAGACAGAGAGGGCCCAGACAGAGAGGCAGAGCCCAGACAGAGAGGGCCCAGACAGAGAGGGCCCAGACAGAGAGGCAGAGCCCAGACAGAGAGGCAGAGCCCAGACAGAGAGGCAGAGTCCAGACAGAGAGGGCCCAGACAGAGAGGCAGAGTCCAGACAGAGAGGCAGAGCCCAGACAGAGAGGCAGAGCCCAGACAGAGAGGCACAGTCCAGACAGAGAGGCAGAGCCCAGACAGAGAGGCAGAGCCCAGACAGAGAGGCAGAGTCCAGACAGAGAGGCAGAGCCCAGACAGAGAGGGCCCAGACAGAGAGGCAGAGCCCAGACAGAGAGGCGGAGCCCAGACAGAGAGCAGAGTCCAGACAGAGAGGGCCAGACAGAGAGGCAGAGTCCAGACAGAGAGGCAGAGCCCAGACAGAGAGGGCCCAGACAGAGAGGCAGAGCCCAGACAGAGAGGCAGAGCCCAGACAGAGAGGCTCAGAGCCCAGACAGAGAGGCAGAGCCCAGACAGAGAGGCAGAGTCCAGACAAAGAGGCAGAGTCCAGACAAAGAGGCAGAGCCCAGACAGAGAGGCAGAGCCCAGACAGAGAGGCAGAGCCCAGACAGAGAGGGTATACAGAGCCCAGACAGAGAGGCAGAGCCCAGACAGAGAGGCAGAGCCCAGACAGAGAGGCAGAGTCCAGACAGAGAGGCAGAGCCCAGACAGAGAGGGCCCAGACAGAGAGGCAGAGAGGCAGAGCCCAGACAGAGAGGCAGAGCCCAGACAGAGAGGCAGAGTCCAGACAGAGAGGCAGAGCCCAGACGGAGAGGCAGAGCCCAGACAGAGAGGCAGAGCCCAGACAGAGAGGCAGAGCCCAGACAGAGAGGAAGAGTCCAGACAGAGAGGGCCCAGACAGAGAGGCAGAGCCCAGACAGAGAGGCAGAGTCCAGACAGAGAGGGCCCAGACAGAGAGGCAGAGTCCAGACAGAGAGGCAGAGTCCAGACAGAGAGGCAGAGCCCAGACAGAGAGGCAGAGTCCAGACAGAGAGGGCCCAGACAGAGAGGCAGAGTCCAGACAGAGAGGCAGAGTCCAGACAGAGAGGCAGAGCCCAGACAGAGAGGCAGAGTCCAGACAGAGAGGGCCCAGACAGAGAGGCAGAGTCCAGACAGAGAGGCAGAGTCCAGACAGAGAGGCAGAGCCCAGACAGAGAGGCAGAGTCCAGACAGAGAGGGCCCAGACAGAGAGGCAGAGTCCAGACAGAGAGGCAGAGTCCAGACAGAGAGGCAGAGCCCAGACAGAGAGGCAGAGTCCAGACAGAGAGGGCCCAGACAGAGAGGCAGAGTCCAGACAGAGAGGCAGAGTCCAGACAGAGAGGCAGAGCCCAGACAGAGAGGCAGAGTCCAGACAGAGAGGGCCAGACAGAGAGGCAGAGTCCAGACAGAGAGGCAGAGCCCAGACAGAGAGGCAGAGTCCAGACAGAGAGGGCCCAGACAGAGAGGCAGAGTCCAGACAGAGAGGCAGAGTCCAGACAGAGAGGCAGAGTCCAGACAGAGAGGCAGAGTCCAGACAGAGAGGCAGAGTCCAGACAGAGAGGGCCCAGACAGAGAGGGTCCAGACAGAGAGGCAGAGCCAGACAGAGAGGGCCAAGAGAGAGAGAGAGAAAGACTCTTTGGTTCTTTCGGTAAAGTCACGTATAAAGATAAAATAATAAATTAAATACTAGCCTACTTCATCTATCTTTATACGTGACTTCACCGAAAGAACCAAAGAGTAATTCCTGCAGTCACGAAAGCTCCAAATTAGAGAGAGAGAGAGAGACATCAAGAGTTGCGGCTCGTAATATTTGGTTCCCGCGTGATGGGGACTTTGACGAAGCTGGTCATTTTTGGCCGAGTCCACGACGAGACGGCTCCGACGAGATCGACTTGTGAGAGCCGCTGCCGACAAGAGAGTTAGAGAGAGAGCAGAGAGAGAGAGAAACAATGAAAATAGAAAGAGAGAGCGAGAGAGCAGAGAGAGATGAGCTACTGCTGGAGGCCGTGGGACTGCGAGAAGGCTGGGTGCAGATGCAGCACTTGTCGTAGTTTTTTTTCCAAATATTACATAGAAAACAGGGGGAACAGAGAGAGAGGGGGGTAGAGAGAGGGGGTAGAGAGAGAGGGGGGTAGAGAGAGGGGGGTAGAGAGAGGGGTAGAGAGAGAGGGGGGGTAGAGAGAGGGGGTAGAGAGAGGGGGTAG
>WFAB01001749.1:0-22500 GCA_018977245.1 Lethenteron camtschaticum
ACCACACAGACACACAGACTCACCACCACCACACAGACTCACCACCACCACACAGACACACCACTCACCACACAGAGAGACCCACGACCACACCACAGAGACACACAGACTCACCACCACCACCACACAGACTCACCACCACACAGACCCACTGACACCACCCACACAGAACCACCACCAGCACNCNACCACCACCACACCACACACTCACACCACCACCACCACCACCACCACACAGAGACACACAGACTCCCACCCACCACACAGAGACCCATAGACTCACCACCACACAGAGACCCATAGACTCACCACCACCACCACACAGACTCACACAGAGACACACAGACTCACCACCACCACCACACAGACTCACCACCACCACCACACAGAACCCATAGACTCATCACCACCACACAGAGACCCACAGACTCACCACACAGAGACCCACAGACTCACCACAGAGACCCATAGACTCACCACAGACTCACCACAGAGACCCACAGACTCAGCCACAGAGACCCACAGACTCGCCACAGAGACCCACAGACTCACCACAGAGACCCACAGACTCACCACAGAGACCCCAGACTCACCACAGAGACCCACAGACTCACAGAGACCCACAGACTCGCAGAGACCCACAGACTCACCACACAGAGACCCACAGACTCACCACACAGAGACCCACAGACTCACCACACAGAGACCCACAGACTCACCATAGAGACCCACAGACTCACTCACACAGAGACCCACAGACTCACCACAGAGACCCACAGACTCGCCACAGAGACCTACAGACTCACCACACAGAGACCCACAGACTCACCACACAGAGACCCACAGACTCACCACACAGAGACCCACAGACTCACCATAGAGACCACAGACTCACCACAGAGACCCACAGACTAACCACAGAGACCCACATACTCACCACACAGAGACCCACAGACTCACCACAGAGACCCACAGACTCACCACAGACTCACCACCACCACCACCACACAGAGACCTAGACCCACCACCACACAGAGACCCACAGACTCACCACAGAGACNCACCACCACCCCACAGACTCACCACAGAGACCCACAGACTCACCACAGAGACCCACAGACTCACCACAGAGACCCACAGACTCACCACAGAACGACTCAACACACAGAGACCCATAGACTCATTACAGAGACCCACAGACTCACCACCACCACACAGAGACCCACAGACTCACCATAGAGACCCACAGACTCACCATAGAGACCCACAGACTCACCAAGAGACCCACAGACTCACCATAGAGACCCACAGACTCACCACCACCACACAGAGACCCATAGACTCACCACCACCACACAGAGACCCATAGACTCACCACCACCACACAGAGACCCACAGACTCACCACCACCACACAGAGACCCACAGACTCACCACACAGAGACGCACAGACTCACACAGAGACCCACAGACTCACTCACACACAGAGACNCACAGACTCCACAGAGACCCACAGACTCACCACCACCACACAGAGACCCACAGACTCACCACCACCACACAGAGACCCGTAGACTCACCACCACCACACAGAGACCCAGAGACTCACCACAGACTCACCACAGAGACCCACAGACTCACTCACCACACAGAGACCCATAGACTCACCACAGAGACCCACAGACTCAGCCACTCACCACACAGAGACCCACAGACTCACCACAGAGACCCACAGAGACCACAGACTCACCACAGAGACCCACAGAGACCCACAGACTCACCACAAAGACCCACAGACTCACCACAGAGACCACAGACTCACCACAGAGACCCACAGACTCACCACAGAGACCCACAGACTCACCACAGAGACCCACAGACTCACCACAGAGACCCACAGACTCACCACCCCACAGACTCACCACAGAGACCCACAGACTCACCACAGAGACCCACAGACTCACCACAGAGACCCACAGACTCACCACAGAGACCCACAGACCCACAGACTCATGCCGTGACCTTCACGCTGTTGTTGCTGGTCGCCACTGATGGCACTTGCCCCTGCAGCCCCCGCGTGACGCACCTGGGGGACCTTTGTCTGTGTGGCAGGCTCTCAGGCTGGGCTACCTCACTCAGGAGGCCACGATGATTATGAGCCGGCACTCAGTTCACCANCCCACGGCTAGCCATCGTCTGGTGAGACAACATCACATCACCACCATCACCACCATCACCACCACCTAGACCACCACATCATCACCTACCCATCACCATCACCACCATCACGCACTCATTCACCANCCCACGCTAGCCATCGTCTGGTGAGACAACATCACCACACCANCACCATCACCTACACCACCATCACCTAACCACCACCACCATCACCCACCCACCCACTCACTCACCCACCCACTCACCCACCCACCACTCTCACTCACCCACTCCTCCCACTCACCCACCCACCCACCCACTCACCCACCCACCCACCCACTCACCCACCCACCCACCCACTCACCCACCCACCCACCCACCACTCACCCACCCACTCACCCACCCACNCACNCCACCACACTCACTCACCCACCCACCCACTCATCACTCACCCACCCACTCACCCACTCACCCACCCACCCACCACTCACCCACCCACCCACTCACCCGCCCACCCACTCACCACCACCCACCCACCCACCCACTCACTCACCCACTCACTCACCACCCACCCACCCACCCACTCACCCACTCACCACCCACCCACCCACTCACTCACCCACCCATCCACCACTCACCCACCCACTCACCCACCCACTCACCCACCCACCCACCCACTCACCACTCACTCACCCACCCACCACTCACCACTCACCCACCCACCACCCGCCCACCCACTCACTCACCACCTATCACTCACTCCACCCACCCACTCACCACCACTCACCCACCCCCACTCACCACTCACCCACCCACCCACTCCANCCACCCACTCACCCACCCACTCACACCACACCANTCACACCCACTCACCCACCCACNCACCCACCCACCCACTCACCCACTCACCCTCACCACCCACCCACCCGCCCGCCGCCCCACTCACTCACCACCCACCCACTCACCCACCCACCCACTCACCCACCCACCCACTCACTCACTTACCCACCCACTCACTCACCCACCCACCCACACCCACTCACTCACCCACCCANCCAACCACTCACNCACCCACCCACCCACCCACCCCCCACCCACTCACCACCCACCCACTCACCCACCCACCCACTCACCCACCACCCACCCACTCACTCACCCACCCACCCCCACCCACTCACCCACCCACNCACCTCACTCACCCACTCACCCACCCACCCACCCACTCACCCACCCACCCACCCCACTCACCCACTCACCCACCCACCCACCACCCACTCACCCACCACCCACTCACTCACTCACCCACCCACCCACTCAACCACCCACCCACTCACCCACTCACCCACCCACCCACTCACCCGCCCACCCACCCACCACTCACCCGCCCACCCACCACCCACCCACCACTCACCCGNCCACCCACTCACTCACCCACCCCACCACCCACCCACCCACCCACTCACCACCTCACTCACTCACTCACCACCCACCCACCCACCCCACCCACCCACCCACCCACCCACCCANCCACCCATCACCCACCCACCACCCACCCACCACTCACCACCCACCCACTCACNCACTCACCCACCCACCCACTCACCACCACACACCCACCCACCNCCCCACTCACTCACTCACCACCCACTCACCCACCACTCACCACCTCACCCACCACNCACTCACTCACCACTCACCCCCACACTCACTCACCCACCATCCACCCACTCACCCACCCACTCACCCACCCACCCACTCACCCACCCACTGGGGCACCCACCCACCCACCCCGCCCGCCCGCCCACCCACTCACTCACTCACCCACCCACCCACTCACCCACCCACCCACCCACTCACCCACCCACCCACCCACTCTCAGGCNATACCCACCCACCCACTCACCCACCCANGCANCCACTCACCCACCCACTCACTCACCCACCCACCCANTCACTCACTCACCCACCCATCCAACCACTNACCCACCCACCCACCCACTCACCCACCCACCCANCCACACTCACCCACCCACCCACTCACTCACCCACCCCCTCACTCACTCACACTCACTCACCCCTATCCCACCACCCACCCACCCACTCTCACCCACCCANCCACTCACCCACTCACCCACCCACTCACCACCCACCCACCCACCCACTCACCCACCCACCCACCCACTCACCCACCCACTCACCCACCCACCCACCCACTCACCCACCCACCCACTACCACCCNGTGACGTGTGAGCTGTGTGNTCCCACNGGTGTGCGTTCTGCNTGAAGTCGCCCAGCGGGCTGCTGATCCCATTCCCAGGGCCCTTGAACCAGGACGGCTCACCAGATGTCCAACCTCTGCCCCTTCCACTCCCTCCTCGTCAAGATCCGGTGANGCGGAGACACGGGGGCACGGGGAGACACNGGGGAGACACNGGGGAGCACGGGGGAGACACNGGGNGNGACACGGGGGGAGACAGGGGGAGACACNCGGGGGAGACACGGGAGACGCGGGGAGACACGGGGAGACACGGTGGGGACACGGNGAGAGAGACAAGGGGAGACACNGGGAGACACGGGGAGACACGGGGGACACGGGGAGACACGGGGAGACACGGGGAGACACNCGGGGANCACGGGGAGACACGGGGGAGACACAGGGGAGACCGGGAGACACNGGGGAGACACAGGGGAGACACGGGGGGGACACGGGGAGACACGGGGGAGACACNGGGGGACACGGGGGGGNCACGGAGAGACACGGGGAGACACGGGGGGGGAGACACGGGGAGACACGGGGNGACAGGGGGGACACGGAGAGACAGCGGGGAGACACGGGGGGAGACACACGGGGGGACGGAGACGAGACACGGGGAGACACGGGGGGACAGCGGGGAGACACNGGGGATAGACAGGGGAGACACNGGGAGACACNGGGGAGACACNGGGGAGACAGGGGAGACACNGGGGAGGCACGGGAGGCACGGGGNAAACACGGGGAGACACGGGGAGACACGGGGAGACACGGGGAGACACGGGGAGACACGGGAGACACGGGGAAACACGGGGAGACACGGGGAGACACGGGGAGACACNGGGAGACACNGGGGAGACACGGGAGACACGGGGGGAGGCACGGGAGACACGGGGAGACACGGGGAGACACGGGGGAGACACGGGGGAGACGGGGAGACACNGGGGAGACACNGGGGAGACACGGGAGACACGGGGAGACACNGGGGAGGCACGGGGAGACACAGGGGGAACACGGGGAGACACNGGGAGACTGGGGGAGGCACGGGGAGACGGGACAGGGAGACACGGGGAGACACGGGGAGACACGGGGAGNCACTGGGGAGACANNGGGGACACGGGGAGACANGGGGAGACACAGGGGGAGGCACGGGGAGACACGGGGAGACACGGGGGAGACACNGGGGAGACAGGGGAGACACGGGGAGGCACGGGGAGACACNGGGGAGACACGGGGAGACACGGGGAGACACGGGGGAGGCACNGGGAGACACNGGGAGATACGGGGAGACACNGGGGGACACNGGGAGACACGGGGGGAGACACGGGAAAGAGANGCGGGGAGACACNGGGGAGACAGGGGAGACACGGGGGTGAGAGACGGAGACACGGGGAGACACNGGGGAGACACGGGGAGACACGGGGGGAGGCGCNGGGGAGACGGGGGAGACGCGGGGAGACGCGGGGAGACACNGGGGAGACANNGGGGAGACACGGGGAGACACGGGGAGACACGGGGAGACACGGGGAGACACNGGGGAGGCACGGGGAGACACGGGGAGACACGGGGAGACACNGGGGAGACACGGGGAGACACGGNGGGGACACGGGAGAGACAAGGGGAGACACGGGGAGAGGGGGAGAGACAGGGAGGGAGACACGGGGAGACACGGAGAGTAAGAGAGGGAGACACNGGGAGAGAGACACNGGGAGACACGGGGAGACANGGGGAGACACGGNGGACACGGGGAGGGAGACACNGGGGGACACAGGGGGAGACACGGGGAGACACNGGGAGACACGGGAGACACGGGGGGACACGGGAGAGAGACACGGGGAGACANGGGGAGACACGGGGAGACACGGGGAGACACGGGGGGACACGGGGGAGGTGACGGTGGTGGTGGTGGTGACGATGTTGATGGTAACCATCACCTCCTCCTCCCATCACCATGACGACGTTGATGTTGACGTTGATGATGTTGACGTTGATGATGACGTTGATGACGTTGACATTGATGATGACGTTGATGACGTTGATGACGTTGATGATGATGACGTTGATGACGTTGACATTGATGATGACGTTGATGACGTTGACGACGTTGATGACGTTGACGTTGATGATGATGTTGACGACGACGTTGATGTGTTGATGTTGACGTTGACGACATTGATGATGATGTTGACGTTGATGATGATGTTGATGATGACATTGACGTTGATGTTGTTGACGTTGATGACGTTAACGACGATGTTGTTGACGTTGACGACGTTGACGTTGACACGGCGTACTTGCCACCTCCCCAGCGACCTGCTGCGTACCCTCACCCCCACGGAGCTGTCCACGCTGGAGCGCAGCCTGTGCGTCTCCCTCGACTCGGAGCTGCCTGCCGCCGCACGTCCACCCCCCCCACCTCCTCGTCCACCACCTCGTCCACCACCTCATCGTCCACCACTCCACCACCGGCGGTAGCGGTAGCAGTAGCGCCGCAATCCGACGGACCTTCAAACCGCGGCGTGGCCACCACCACCATCACCGCCGCCGCCACCATCGCCGCATCATCGATGGCGGTGGTGGACGACGACGAGGAGGTGGAGGAGGTGGAGGAGGTGGAGGTGGAGGAGGAGGAGGTGGATGATGAGGAGGCCGGTGCCACGGTGGAGCTCGCCTGCTCCATGCAGTTTGACGAGCTGGAGCTGGCCCAGCTCTGCAGCCTGGTGCAGCAGGCCGGCACACAGATGTCCACGCTCCTGTCGCCGCCCGGCAGCCGCCGAGAGTCGCCGGCTCGCCGACTCACCGGGGCGGCGGCGGCGGGGGGGGACGCCGGTGCCGGCGGGGCGGGTGGCACGCTCGGCACGGCCCTGGCAAGCTCCGTCACCGCCACGGCAAGCTCCGTCACCGCCCTGGCAAGCTCCACCACCACCACCGCCCTGGCAAGCTCCGTCACCGCCACGGCAAGCTCCACCACCACCGCCACCCTGGCAAGCTCCGTTGGTTACGTGAGCAGCTCCGTCACCGCCAGCGGGCTGCTACTCCGGCACACACCAGCACCAGCGTGGCCACCACCAAGATCACCAGCGTGGCCACCACCACCACCACCAGCAGCAGCAGCGGCAGCAGGAGGGTAGTGGCCGTTGCCGCGTTGACGACGCCGAGTGGCAGAGGGAGCAGCAAGGGGATGAGAGCCTCTTTGCCATCGATGACCTGGACGGTGGTGGAGGTGGCGGTGGTGGTGGTGACGGTGGTGTTGGTGGTGGTGTTGGTGGTGGCGGTGGTGGTGGTGTTTGTGTTGGTGGTGTTGTTGGTGGTATTGTGGTGTTTGTGTTGGTGGTGGTGGTGGTGTTTGTGTTGGTGGTGGTGGTGGTGGTGTTGGTGGTGGTGTTGGTGGTGGTGGTGGTGTGGGTGGTGGTGGTGGTGGTCTTGGTGGTCTTGGTGGTGTTTGTGCTGGTGGTGTTGGTGGTGTGGGTGGTGTGGTGGTGGCGTTGGTGGTGGTGGTGGTGGTGTTGGTGGTGGTGGTGGTGACAGACGAGGTGGTGGTACCATCACCACCGCACCCTCCCCACCCGCCCCACCCGCCACACGGCTTCATCGGCAAGTGACGTCACCTTTGCCGGTGCCGCCACCACCGCCGCTACTGCAGGGGATTGTGGGTAGCTACGGGGGCCCCGTGGAGGTCTCTGTGACGGAGGTCTCTGCGACGGAGGTCTCTGTGACGGAGGTCTCTGTGACGGAGGTCTCTGTGACGGAGGTCTCTGTGACGGAGGTCCGCGACGGAGGTCTCTGCGACGGAGGTCCCGGCGACGGAGGTCCGGCGACGGGGTCCCGGCGACGGGGTCTCTGCGACGGAGGTCCCTGTGACGGAGGTCCCTGTGACGGAGGTCCCTGTGACGGAGGGCCGGCGACGGAGGTCTCTGTGACGGAGGTCTCTGTGACGGAGGTCCCGGCGACGGAGGTCCCGCGACGGAGGTCTCTGCGACGGAGGTCCCTGTGACGGAGGTCCCTGTGACGGAGGTCCCTGTGACGGAGGTCTCTGTGACGGAGGGCCGCACGGCGGAGGAGATTGCCCAGAGAACTGGTGGCATGAGGCTGTCTGCCACGGTCATCTTCAAACCCAGAGCGGTGGACGTGGCGGTGGGGGTGGTGGACGCTGTGGGGGGGTGGACGCTCTGGGGGTGGACGCTCTGGGGTGGTGGACGTGGTGGTGAGGAGGAGATGGTGGAAAGGAGGAGGTGGAGGCGAGGAGAGGTGGAGGAGGTGGGGGAGGTTGAGAGGGTGGAGGAGGTGGTGGAGAGGGTGGAGGAGGTGGTGAGGAGGTGGAGGAGGTGGTGGAGTTGGCTGTGGGTGAGGAGGGTGGAGGGGAGGGGAGGGGGAGAGGCCTCCGGGTCGGAGGCGACATCACAGCCAGGGGCACCATCGCAAGAAACGACATCCGTCAGGTGAACAACAACACCAACACCAACAACACTAAGTAGTCCACCACTAGGTGAGTAGTCCACCACCACCACCGCCACACTAAGTAGTCCACCACCACCACCACCACCACTGCCACCACCACACTAAGTAGACCACCACCGCCACCACCACCACCACCACCGCCACCGCCACCACCACACTAAGTAGACCACCACCACCACCACCACCACCACCCCGCCGCCGCCACCACCACCACCACACCGCCACCGCCACCACCACACTAAGTAGACCACCACCGCCGCCGCCACCACCACCACCACACTAAGTAGACCACCACCGCCACCACCACCACCACACCACCACCACCCCCGCCGCCGCCACCACCACCACCGCCACCGCCACCACCACACTAAGTAGACCACCACCGCCACCACACACCACCACCACCGCCGCCGCCACCACCACCACCGCCACCGCCACCACCACACTAAGTAGACCACCCCCGCCGCCGCCACCACCACCACCGCCACCGCCACCACCACACTAAGTAGACCACCACCGCCACCACCACCACCACCACCACCCCGCCGCCGCCACCACCACCACCGCCACCGCCACCACCACACTAAGTAGACCACCACCGCCGCCGCCACCACCACCACCGCCACCGCCACCACCACACTAAGTAGACCACCACCGCCACACCACCACCACCACCACCACCCCCCGCCGCGCCACCACCACCACCGCCACCGCCACCACCACACTAAGTAGACCACCACCGCCGCCGCCACCACCACCACCGCCACCGCCACCACCCACTAAGTAGACCACCACCGCCACCACCACCACCACCACCACCACCCCCCGCCGCGCCACCACCACCACCGCCACCGCCACCACACACTAAGTAGACCACCACCGCCACCACCACCACCACCACCACCACCACCCCGCCGCCGCCACCACCGCCACCGCCACCGCCACCACCACACTAAGTAGACCACCCCCGCCGCCGCACCACCACCACCGCCACCGCCACCACCACACTAAGTAGACCACCACCGCACCACCACCACCACCATCACGGCCATCGTGACCCCGTAGATTTCGTCCAATGAGATGTCTTCGTTGATCCCGGCAGGAGAATCGGCATCCGGCGATTTGGAAAACCCGGAGCTGGAGTCTTGGATCTGGAGCGCGGACTGGGATCCATTCATGCTGGGTAACATCAACAACAACAACATCAACAACAACATCAACATCAACATCATCATCAACAACATCAACAACAACATCAACATCATCACCAACAACATCAACAACATCATTATCAANATCAANAACATCAACAACAANATNAACATCAACATCATCAACAACAACATCATNAACAACAACAAGCATCGAACAACACAACAACAAAGATCAACATCAACATCAACATCAACATCAACAACAACATCAACATCAACATCATCAACAACAACATCAACAACATCACCTCCTCATCCTCCTACTACCATCACCATCACCTCCTACTACCATCACCATCACCTCCTCCTACTACCATCACATCACCATCACCTCCCNGCTACCATCTCAATCACCCCTCTGTACCATCNACATCACCATCACCTCCTCCTACTACCATCAACATCACCATCACCTCATCCTACTACCATCACCATCACCTCATCCTCCTCTACCTCAACATCACATCACTCCTCCTACTCCTAACATCACCATCACCTCCTCCTGCACCATCAACATCACCATCACCTCCTACACCATCAACATCACCATCACCTCCTACTACCATCAACATCACCATCACCATCACCATCACCTCCTACTACCATCACCTCATCCTACTACCATCAACATCAACATCAACAACATCACAACATCACCTCATCCTCCTACTACCATCAACATCACCATCACCTCCTCCTACTACCATCAACATCACCATCACTCATCCTACTACATCAACATCACCATCACCTCATCTACACCATCACCATCACCTCATCCTACTACCATCAACATCAACATCACCTCCTACACCATCACATCACCATCACTCATCCTACTACCATCACCATCACCATCANCATCCTACTACCATCAACATCACCATCACCTCATCTACACCATCAACATCACCATCACCTCCTACTACCATCAACNTCAACATCACCATCACCTACTACCATCAACATCACCATCACCTCATCCTCTACTACCATCAACATCACCATCACCATCATCCTACTACACATCAACATCACCATCACCTCACCTCCTACTACCATCAACATCACCATCACCTCCTACTACCATCAACATCACCATCACCTCATCCTACACCATCAACATCACCATCCACCATCACCATCACCTCATCCTACTACCATCAACATCAACATCACCTCCTACTACCATCAACATCACCATCACCTCATCCTACTACCATCACCTCACCATCACCTCCTACTCACCATCAACATCACCATCACCTCATCCTACTACCATCAACATCACCATCACCTCCTACNACCATCAACATCAACATCACCATCACCTACNACCATCAACATCACCATCACATCCTCCTACTACCATCAACATCACCATCACCATCATCCTACACCATCAACATCACCATCACCTCACCTCCTACTACCATCAAACATCACCATCACCTCATCCTACTACCATCACTCACCCCTTACTACCATCACATCACCATCACCTCCTCCTGCTACCATCAACATCACCATCACCTCATCCTACTACCATCACCCACTCACCTCCTACTACCATCACATCACCATCACCTCATCCTACACCATCACCATCACCTCCTCCTACTACCATCAACATCACCATCACCTCCTCCTGCTACCATCAACATCACCATCACCTCATCCTACTACCATCACCATCACCTCATCCTCCTACTACCATCAACATCACCATCACCTCATCCTACTACCATCACCATCACCTCCTCCTGCACCATCAACATCACCATCACCTCCTACTACCATCAACATCACCATCACCTCATCTACTACCATCACCATCACCTCCTCCTACTACCATCAACATCACCATCACCTCCTACTACCATCAACATCACCATCACCTCCTCCTACTACCATCACATCACCTCCTCACTACCATCAACATCACCATCACCTCCTCCTGCTACCATCAACATCACCATCACCTCATCCTACTACCATCAACATCACCATCACCTCACCTACTACCATCAACATCACCATCACCATCACCTCCTACTACCATCAACATCAATCACCTCCTCCTACTACCATCAACATCACCATCACCTCATCCTACTACCATCAACATCACCATCAACCTCATCCTACTACCATCACCATCACCTCACCTCCTACACCATCAACATCAACATCACCTCCTACTACCATCAACATCACCATCACCTCATCCTACTACCATCACCATCACCATCACCATCATCCTACTACCATCAACATCACCATCACCTCATCCTACTACCATCAACATCACCATCACCNCATCCTACTACCATCAACATCAACATCACCATCACCTACTACCATCAACATCACCATCACCTCATCCTCCTACTACCATCAACATCACCATCACCATCATCCTACTACCATCAACATCACCATCACCTCACCTCCTACTACCATCAACATCACCATCACCTCATCCTACTACCATCACCATCACCTCCTCCTACTACCATCAACATCACCATCACCTCCTCCTCTACCATCAACATCACCATCACCTCACCTACACCATCACCATCACCTCANCCTCCTACACCATCAACATCACCATCACCTCATCCTACTACCATCACCATCACCTCCTCCTACACCATCAACATCACCATCACCTCCTCCTGCTACCATCAACATCACCATCACCATCACCTCCTACTACCATCACCATCACCTCATCCTCCTACACCATCAACATCACCATCACCTCATCCTACTACCATCACCATCACCTCCTCCTGCTACCATCAACATCACCATCACCTCCTACTACCATCAACATCACCATCACCCACCTCCTACTACCATCACCATCACCTCCTCCTACACCATCAACATCACCATCACCTCCTACACCATCAACATCACCATCACCTCCTCCTACTACCATCACATCACCTCCTCCTACCCATCAACATCACCATCACCTCCTCCTGCTACCATCAACATCACCATCACCCCTACACCATCAACATCACCATCACCATCATCCTACACCATCAACATCACCATCACCTCACCTCCTACACCATCAACATCACCATCACCATCACCTCCTACTACCATCACCATCACCATCTACCTCATCCTACTACCATCACCCACCTCATCCTACACCATCAACTCACCATCTGTACCTCATNCTACACCATCACCATCACCTCCTCCTACTACCATCAACATCACCATCACCTCCTACTACCATCAACATCACCATCACCTCATCCTCCTTCCATCAACTCATCCTGCCATCTCCTGTCTCACCGGCTCCCCGTCTGTCTGTCTGTCTCTGTGTGTCTCTATGTCTCTGTGTCTCTGTCTGTGTCTCACTGTCTGTGTCTCNCNGTGTGCTGTCTCTGTGTCTCACTGTCTGTGTCTCACTCTGTCTGTCTGTGTCTCACTGTGTGTGTGTGTCTCTCTCTGTGTCTCTGTGTGTGTGTGTCACTGTCTGTGTCTCACTGTGTGTGTCTCTGTGTCTCTGTGTCTCTGTGTCTCACTGTGTGTCTCTGTGTGTGTCTCTCTGTCTGTGTGTCTCCCCGTGTGTCTCCCCGTGACTGACCCAGGCCGTGGGGCAGTCACCGTCTCTGTGTGTCTCTGTGTGTCTCTGTGTGTCTCTGTGTGTGTCTCTCTGTGTCTCTGTGTCTCTCTCTGTGTGTGTGTCTCACCGTCTCTGTGTGTCTCTGTGTGTCTCTGTGTGTCTCTGTGCATGTGTGTCTCTGTGTCTNACCTTGTGTGTGTCTTCTCTGTGTCTCACTGTGTGTGTCTCTGTGTCTCTGTCTCTCTGTGTCTCTGTGTGTGTGTGTGTCTCACTGTGTCTCTGTGTCTCTGTGTGTGTGTGTGTCTCACTGTGTCTCTCTGTCTCTGTGTCTCCCCGTGTGTCTCCCCGTGACTGCGCCAGGCCGTGGGCAGTCACCGCTACTNCTCAACGTGACTCCTAGCAGCGGGACGGACGTCTCCTGACCGACTGNACCTGTACCTNCAACTCCACCTAACTCACCTCCGAGGACGAGGAGCAGGAGGAGGCCAATCGGTAACCACCAGCCAGGGGCTCTCCAGCGGCAGNTGTCTGTGTGTGTGTCTGTGTGTCTCTGTGTGTCTCTGTGTGTGTGTGTCTGGTGTGTGTGTGTCTCTGTGTCTCTGTGTGTGTCTGTGGGTGGGGGGCTCCTAGCGCAGTGTCTCTGTGTGTCTGTGTGTGTGTGTCTCTATGTGTGTCTCTGTGTGTGTGNGTCTGTGTGTGTGTCTCTGTGTGTCNGTGTGTGTCTGTGTCTGTGTGTCTGTGTGTGTCTGTGTGTCTCTGTGTGTGGTGGTGGGGGGGTTAGCGGAGNTGTCTGTGTGTGTGTGTGTGTCTGTGTGTGTGTCTCTGTGTGTGTCTGTGTGTGNCTGTGTGTCTGNCTGTGTGTCTGTGTGTCTCTGTGTGTGTCTGTGTGTCTCTGTGTGTGTGGTNGTGGGGGTNCTGCGGCAGTCTGTCTGTGTGTGTGTGTGTCTGTGGTGTGNCTGTCTGTGTGTGTGTGTGTGTGTGTCNGTGGTGTGTCNGTGTGTGACTCTCTGTGTGTCTGTGTGTGTGGTGTCTGTGTGTGGGGGCGGGGTCTGCGGCAGTGTCTCTGTGTGTCNGTGTGTGTGTGTCTGTGTGTGTCTGTGTGTGTCTGTGTGTCCTGTGTGTCTGTGTCTCTGTGTCTCTGTGTGTCTCTGTGNGTGCTGTGTGTGTGTGTGTGTGTGTGTGCTGTGTGTGTGTGTGTGTCTGTGTGTGTGCTCTGTGTGTGTGCTGTGTGTGTCTGTGTGTGTCTCTGTGTGTGTGTGGTGGGGGCGGGCTCTAGCGGCAGNTGTCTCTGTGTGTGNCTGTGTGTGTCTGTGTGTGTGTCTGTGTGTCTGTGTGTGNGTGTGTGTGTGTGTGTGTGGTGTGATCTGTGTGTGTGGCTCTGTGTGTGTCTGTGTGTGTGTGTGTCTGTGTGTGGTGTGTGTGTGTGTCTGNAGGTGACGTGACGTGTCTGGTGACGTGGANGTGGCGGTGATGCTGTNGTGTGAGGGTGGAGGTGAGGGTGAGTGAGGTGAGTCCGGTGAGGGTGAGTGAGGGTGGAGTGANGGTGGAGGTGNGGTGANGTGANGGTGAGTGGGGGTGGACGGGAGNGTGAAAGTCCGTTCCCGGTTCCAGANTNCTNCGACCTCCCACCGTCCTCTTCGTGTGNATCTCAGGTGAGAGTGGGGGAGGGTGAGTGAGTGAGTGACTGAGTGAGTGAGTGNGTGACTGGTGACTGAGTGTGTGAGTGATGANTGTGTGAGTGACTGAGTGACTCTGAGTGACTGACTGACTGTGTAACTGAGTGCTGACTGAGTGACTGAGTGACTGACTNCCCCTNTAGGAGTGGCTGNCCAGCTCACAGACGAACTGTGCCCAGTGAGTGCTGAGTGAGTGAGTGAGTGAGTGACTGAGTGACTGACTGAGTGAGTGACTGAGTGAGTGACGGAGTGANTGACTGAGTGAGTGTAAGTGTGACTAACTGCCCCTCTNGGGTGGCTGACCAGNTGACGAACTGATGCGAGCGAGTCTGCGTGTGAGTGAGTGAGTGNCTGAGTGACTGACTGTAGTGGTGACTAGTGGTGACTAACTGCCCCTCAGGAGTGGCAGNTNCAGCGNACTGTGCGAGCGANCTCCGTGTGAGTGACTGAGTGAGTGAGTGACTGAGTGAGTGACTGAGTGAGTGACTGAGTGAGTGACTGAGTGAGTGACTGAGTGAGTGACTGAGTGGTGAGTGAGTGATAGTGTGTCAGTGGTGGNGTGGTGACTGNGTGAGTAGTGNGNTTGAGTGAGTCAGTGACTGGTGACTGACTAACNGGCACTGAGTGAGTGAGTGGATGNCNGCTAGTGAGNGNGTGGTGAGTGACTGACTGAGTGAGTGCTAAGTGGTTGACTAACTGCCCCTCTGGGTGGNTGNCCAGTCCAGNCGACTGAGCGTACTGCGTGTGAGTGACTGNANTGGTGAGTGACTGAGTGANTGACTGTGGGACGAGTGTGGGGGGTGAGCNGAGAGACTGAGGACNGTGTGAGTGANTGACGTGGTGNCTGAGTGAGTGACTGAGTGAGTGACTAAGTGGTTGACAANGCCCCTCTGAGGAGTGGCTGANNTCGCACTGTGCGAGCGACTGCCCGTGTGAGTGANTGAGGAGTGACTGACCGTGATGACNGANGTGGTGANTGANGGTGACTGAGGGGGAACGGGNTGAGGGGTGCTNGTGANTGACGTGTGANGTGACTGACGATCGGTGACTGAGTGGGACTGAGGANTGACTGAGTGAGTGACNGAGGTGTGACTGACAGGGTGGGANTCGNCCGAGAACTGGGACACTCCGGGGAGTGACAGTGAGTGAGTGACGAGTGAGTGACTGAGTGAGTGACGTGAGTGGAGTGAGTGACTGAGTGACGAGTGACGACGTGAGTGACGTACGAGTGACTGAGGAGTGACTGAGTGAGTGACTCGGTGACTNGATGANTGACNGGTGACTCTGAGTGAGGGTTGACAGTGAGTGTGGACAACTGCCCCTCTNGGAGTGGCNGATGTCACGGTAACTGTGCGACGNNCGGTGTGAGTGAGTGAGTGAGTNACTGATGACTGTGTGACGGTGAGTGACTGTGGTTGACTAACTGTCTAGGANTGGTGGCCATGACTGAGCCAGCGNACTGTGCGAGCGTCTCCGTGTGAGTGAGTGACGCTCTATGAGTGTCACTGAGTGAGTGAGTGAGTGACGAGTGAGTGTGACTAACTAAGTGAGTCACTAAGTGACGAGTGACTGACTGCCCCTCTGGGTGGCTGATGACACTGTGCGAGCGGTACTCCGNGTGTCCTAAGTGCTCTTCGAGTGTCACCACGANGCCGCCACGCACGGTACTAACACACACATGACACCGACACTGACANCGACACTCACGGTACAGCACATCCACACTACACACACTGCGTCACTNTGACACANCGNACNGTACCTGCCGACTNTACACCGANAACACCGCACACACCGNACTGTACACCACACNACACTNCTNNAGCACTCACTCGCACTTGCACCACTNCACAGCCGCACACTCACCGTCACACTNTACACCGCACACTACACACACACTATACCACACCACCTCCTCAGTTCTTGNCTGTAACTGCGTGTTGCAGTTGTATATTCANAGCNGTTGGTTGTANGTTACNTGTTGCAGTGTTGCTCAGTGCCANCGCTCATGGATGGTCAGTNGAGACTCGCNTGCAGGCANGTGAGTCACGGACGGNGAGCCACGCCGCACACANCTCANGAACTTNAGNGGTGTCACTCACTCACTCACTCACTCACATCACTCACTCACTCANTCACCACNCACTGCACTCAGACACNCACACTCACTCACACTTGTACACTCACCACTACCAGCTCGGTNAGTGTCTTNACANTCAGTCACTCACCCACTCACCACTACACACAGTGTCNTCTCATACAGCNCCACTGTGTCCCAGTCACTCCTCACACACACACTCAGTGTCNACGCTCGATNACCCAACACTCACTCACNNCAAGTGTCTCACCACACACCACTCANTCANTCACTCACTCACCCACACTCACACACTCACACACCACCACCACCATCGTCACCACTCACNCACCACACCACACACTCANTCACCACTCACCACACCACTCAGTCTCACACTACACGTCCCACTCAGTCACAGTCACTCANACAGTCCTTTCACACTCACCCTNACATACANNCCNCACTGTCTCACACACTACGTTCANTCAGTCACATTCACCATTTNTCATTNACNCACTCCCACACACCGTTCACTCAATNACACGCTCACCACGCAGTCACTTAGTNANACNCACATCANCACACCTCNNACACTCATCTCATGCTCANTACACNCACACACATNACCACTCACTAACTAACACACACACTCACCACTCTTTCANNCNCACTCACNCACACNNACCACTCAAACACANNCACATGCNACCAGGCACACTAACCCACTCACNCACACACCTACACATACACTCANGGTCACCANANTGACACACCACTCACNCANNGCANACAAACACACACAGCTACACNCACNCACTCACNACTAGCTCACNACCTCAGCTCACTCACNCACACACCTCACTCACNCACTACATCNCCACACTNANTNACCACTCACTCACTCANTCTTAGANACANTCAGTNANACCTCAGCTNAGCNANTCAGTGTCTNNTGCACCACACTCACANTCAGGGGACACNNAACTCTCACCACTCACTCCANACTNACACACTCACNCCCACCAGCCNCCTTACACACTGACNCACTCACTCACCACTCANCCTACAACCACTCACTCACACCACTACACCACTCACCACTCACGTTCACCACCCACTGNGTGCACANACCANTCACNCACTNANCACCACACACCCACTCAGCNNAACNATCACNAACTACATCAGCCCTTCACTCANNACNACACACTCGTACCACTNACNCACCCACTCACNCATAACACTNACNNACCATACACAGTGTCGTCANTGTGTGTGTCTCANTANNCACCANNCAGTGTCCCNCANCANCTCANTCACTCANACTCCCACNCGACACTCACCACNCACCACCACTGCACCACCACGATACNACTCNCACACGCACNCACCACTCATACAACACCAGCNACNNACCACACGTGCACACACCACNCANCCCACACACCANCACGTCACANACACACCCACNCNCCNCNNCACCNCANNACCCACNNACCATCNCACNCACANGCNCCACGCNCACCACCACCAGGCCACNCACNCANACNCACCACTCNNACCACNACTAGGCANGCGNNCACCACCACCACNCACCACCCNACACNCACNCACNCACTCTCCACACACNACACCNCACNCACCATCACNCACACNACACACACNCACATCACCATCACACTCATCACCCATCCACNCATACACTCACTCCCATCACCANNCACACTACACCACACCCACTTGCACAACACCCCACACNCACCCACCATTGCACACACTCAGTGTCCACTCGCNCACCAGTGTCNCANNCACCACCNCANCAGTGTCNAGTGTCNNACNCACNCACCANCTGNTNCNGCNCACNCACNCCACTAGTACANCACCANTCACCAGCCACCCACACNCACACAGTGTGTCACCAACCTCGACCACNCACACTCACACACTCTCACACNCANNGCACCACNCACNACACNNACCCATCANACANTCACACCNCANNCACCACACCCCACNCTACACNCNNANCACCACNNAACNCACTCACNCANCNCACACCNACCTCCTCACCNNCACAGTACAGACATCAGGCCATACACGTCACNCANCACTCACCNCTCACCNCACNGCACCACNCACGTCACTCACACGACACACNCACACACNCNCTCACACCACNATNGACCTACTGTCCTACACGTCNCNNCTTACCCNCACCACGTTGCTACCATNGCTNTGTCNCTACCTTACCAGGCTGCTGTGTGTNCGTNTNACCTACGACNCTACNGATGAGNGACNCNCTNACTGGTGTGTGTCGNACATGGCATGNGACTNGTGTGTCGGCTNGGCCANGGNTGGGNNNCNTGNAGTAGCTNGTGGTTGCTGGNNAAGCTGGNAGTGTACNAGTGGTGGGNATCGGTTGGATGATGNNCAACNGATGNGTGGNNCGTGTTGGTGTGNGGTNNACATCCGTAGTNGGGTNNCANAGTGGTGTGGTTTNACACNGTTGTGNTAGTNNATGTGTNGTGATNACCGGTGGAGTACACATGATGGGTGNAGNNACATGTGTGGTCTNNACNCNGNGGTTGTGNATNAGTGNGGNGCTTNTACCTGTGCTGNGTTGTGNAGTCTACAGTGTGTCACTTGTAGTACANTGGGTTTGTNATAGTGTGGCTAGNACNGTGTTTGNNCTCACGNACTAGCNGTGTGTTGGGTCTACAGGTGNGTAGTCCGGCNGTTGTGGTACACTGCTGTGTCACCGNGNACANNGGGTGTGNGTNATGTNNGTGNACACGCTGTGTATGNAGTAACACGTGATGNGNGCTGTGGTTGACTTNNACANTGTGTGGTGCTGATACCGNACNCNGTGTGGTCACTGTGTGTGNACACTGGGTGTGTACACNNGGCCTGACTACTGTGTGTCTGTGTCTGGTGTGGNACNNGTGTGGTGTGNTGTGTCACTGTNCCTGACTCTACGNANTGTGTGGTGTGGTNTGATGTGTGACTACANTGTGTGTTGGTACACTGTGTGTGTGTNACACNGTGTGTGTGNGTTNTACNTCNGTTGTGTGTGNGTGNGTACAGTGTGTGTNNACCNGTGTGTGTGTTCGTCTNNGTGTGTTGTGGTNTGACACATGTGGTGTACACTGATGTGGTGCTGNACANCGTGGTGTNAGCCGGNTGTGTGGTGTTGTCGTGGTNCACTGTGGGNNANATGNGGTGTGTGGANAANCATNGGTGCTGTNTGTGTGTNTGTGTGTGTGTGTGTGNGTGTGTGTGTGGGTGNNAAGGCTGTGGNGTGTGTGNACGTGGTGTGNCNNTGTNNCTGTGTGTGNTGNGTGTACNNCATNGGTGTGTGTGTGTGTGTGTCGTGNGTGTCTNAGCTGTGNGTGTNTCACNGTGTGTGCTNTGTGTGAACCTNTNTGTCANTGTGGTGTCTGNGTGTAGNGTGTGTGTGTNTCACTGGTGTGNCTGTGTGTGTGTGGTGGNTGCANCCNNNGGTGGNCACNGAGCTGTGTGTGTGTTGTGTGTGTGTGNGTCTGNGTGGNNTGGTGNCNGTGTGTGTGGTNTCANGCNGNAGTCAATGGNGTGNGTAGTNCNCAGTGTGTGACTGTGTGTGTGGTGTGTGNNACNGCCAATGTGNGTTAGTCTGTGTGTGTGTGNGTNACTGTCGTGTGTCTGTGTGTGTGTGTNCTGTGTGTCGTCTGTGTGTGTGNGTGGTNTGAGTGATNAACCANAGNGTGGTTANTGGGTNNGNGGTTGTGGTGGNTGTGTTGNGCTNANTGTGTGTGTGTGNGNCTGGTGTTGTGTGGTGTGTGNGTGNNTGGTGNCAGGTGNGNGTGTGTGTCAGTGNGTGGNGTGTGTGTGTCTGTGTGTGTGTGTTGNGTCGTGTNTCGTGTGTGTATGTGTGTGTGTGGTGGTGGTTCGGTGATGNGGTGTGNNGAACCNNNGTGTGGTCNGTNTGTGTGTGTNTGTGGTGTGTGNACACTGGTGNGGGTGTGNGTGTGNACTGTAGTCTGGTTGTGTGTGNNNAACTCCGTGGTGGTGTGTGNGTGTGTGNGTTGTTGTGTGNGNAGGCNGNTGTGTGGNTGTGTGTATGNAGGTGTTGTGNGTGTGTGTGTNACTGNTGNTNANGGTGTGTNNNAGTGTGTGAAGAGGCTGTGTGTGTGTCACTGTGCAGTGTNNGNGTGTGTGTGTGTGTGNNTGTGTGTGGTGCTGTGNNTGTGTGNGTGTGGNNTGTGGGGTTGTGTGNGTGTGGTGTGGTGTGTGTGTGTCGTGGTGGTNGNGTGTGNGTGCGGTGGTGTGTCTGGNNNGNGNGTGTGTGTGTCTGGTGNGTGATGTGTGGGCNGGTGTGTGGATCTGGGGCAGTGTGTGTCGTGTGTNCAGGCTGTGTGTGTGTGTCTGTGTGTGGNCCCACTGTGTGTGTGTGTGACNGTGTGTGACTGAGGGCTTGTGTGACGCTCTGTGTGTGNNACTGCTGNGTGTGTGTTCACTGTGTGTGTAGGNGTGTGTGTGCTCNGTGTTGTTGTCTGNGTCTGCACTTGTGNGATGTGTNTGACTGTGACTCTGTGTGTCTGTGGNCTGTGTGGNCACTGCTGNGTGTGTGTGGATGACTGTGTGTGAGGCTGTGTGTNTGNNACANCGTGGGTGGTCCTGTGAGTGGTGTGTGTGTNACTGTGTGTGTGNGTNTGTGNGTGTGTGATNNGTGTGACTGGTGTNTGTGTGTGGTGTGGTGTATGTGTAACAGNCTGTGAGTGTGTGCGTGNGTGTGTGTGTGGCTGTACGTGTAGTGTNNGTGTGTGTTCGTGTGTNTTGGTGTGTGTCTGTGTGTGTGTGTGTGACTGTGTGCTGNAACACGANTGTGTGGTGACTGCTGATGTAAGTGTGTGTGTGTNTAGATCAAGTTGTGGATGNGTGGGTGTTGGNCTGTGTGTGTGTGTGTGNTGTGTGTGTGTCTGTGTGTGTGTGTGTNTGTGTGTGTGTGTGTGAGNCNGNGTGACATGTGTGTAGTACNGTGTGTGTCTGTGTGTCTGNCGTNTCCGTGNGTGNGTGTGTGTCTGTGCCTGTG
>WFAB01001749.1:27500-95343 GCA_018977245.1 Lethenteron camtschaticum
ATGAGTCTATGGGTCTCTGTGTGGTGGTGGTGAGTCTATGGGTCTCTGTGTGGTGGTGGTGAGTCTGTGGGTCTCTGTGTGGTGGTGGTGAGTCTGTGGGTCTCTGTGTGGTGGTGGTGAGTCTATGGGTCTCTGTGTGGTGGTGATGAGTCTATGGGTCTCTGTGTGGTGGTGATGAGACTATGGGTCTCTGTGTGGTGGTGGTGAGTCTGTGGGTCTCTGTGTGGTGGTGATGAGTCTGTGTGGTGAGTCTGGGTCTCTGTGTGGTGAGTCTGTGGGTCTCTGTGTGGTGGTGATGAGTCTATGGGTCTCTGTGNGGTGATGAGTCTATGGGTCTCTGTGTGGTGGTGAGTCTGTGGGTCTCTGTGTGGTGGTGATGAGTCTATGGGTCTCTGTGTGGTGATGAGTCTGTGGGTCTCTATGTGGTGGTGATGAGTCTATGGGTCTCTGTGTGGTGGTGGTGAGTCTATGGGTCTCTGTGTGGTGGTGGTGAGTCTGTGGGTCTCTGTGTGGTGGTGGTGAGTCTGTGGGTCTCTGTGTGGTGGTGGTGAGTCTATGGGTCTCTGTGTGAGTCTATGGGTCTCTGTGTGGTGATGAGTCTATGGGTCTCTGTGTGGTGGTGATGAGTCTATGGGTCTCTGTGTGTGTGGTGGTGAGTCTGTGGGTCTCTGTGTGGTGGTGGTGAGTCTATGGGTCTCTGTGTGGTGGTGATGGTGAGTCTATGGGTCTCTGTGTGGTGGTGGTGAGTCTATGGGTCTCTGTGTGGTGGTGGTGAGTCTATGGGTCTCTGTGGTGAGTCTATGGGTCTCTGTGTGGTGGTGGTGAGTCTATGGGTCTCTGTGTGGTGGTGGTGAGTCTATGGGTCTCAGTGTGGTGGTGGTGAGTCTATGGGTCTCTGTGTGGTGGTGATGAGTCTATGGGTCTCTGTGTGGTGGTGGTGAGTCTGGGTCTCTGTGTGGTGGTGGTGAGTCTCTGAGTGTCTCTACGGGTCTCTGTGGTGATGATGCGTCACCCAATCCCGCGTGGCCTCAGCAAGATGTCTCTGTGTGTCTATGTGTGTGTCTGTGTCTCTCTGTGTGTCTATGTGTCTCCGTGTGTCTCTACGTGTCTCTCTCTGAGTGTCTCTACGGGTCTCTGTGGTGATGATGCGTCACCCAATCCCGCGTGGCCTCAGCAAGATGTCTCTGTGTGTCTATGTGTGTGTCTGTGTCTCTCTGTGTGTCTATGTGTCTCCGTGTGTCTCTACGTGTCTCTCTCTGAGTGTCTCTACGGGTCTCTGTGGTGATGATGCGTCACCCAATCCCGCGTGGCCTCGGCAAGGTGTCTCTGTGTGTCTATGTGTGTGTCTGTGTCTCTCTGTGTGTCTATGTGTCTCCGTGTGTCTCTACGTGTCTCTCTCTGAGTGTCTCTACGGGTCTCTGTGGTGATGATGCGTCACCCAATCCCGCGTGGCCTCGGCAAGGTGTCTCTGTGTGTCTATGTGTGTGTCTGTGTCTCTCTGTGTGTCTATGTGTCTCCGTGTGTCTCTACGTGTCTCTCTCTGAGTGTCTCTACGGGTCTCTGTGGTGATGATGCGTCACCCAATCCCGCGTGGCCTCAGCAAGATGTCTCTGCCCGTGCGCCACCCACTCGTCCTGCGCCCCGAACACTCTCCCGCAGAACCAGCAAGAGAACCGGCGCGTGCCACCACCGCCACCACCGCCACCACCGCCACCACCGCCACCACCACCGCCACCACCGCCACCACCGTTCACCACCCTGTAGCTGTTCCGACTCATCTTGCGCAGACGCATCTTGAGCACGTGACGCTCCTTGACGGGGCACAGCGGCCTCGGCACGGCGCCACCGGTCCCCCCGGTCCCGGCACCGGTCCCGGTGGCCGCCGCCCAAACCCCGGCAGATCCCCGGCCGATGGCGGCGGCCGTGCGCCGGGAGAGCGCCACCTTCAGCACGTCGCCGGCGCGGTGTCGGCGAACGGTGCGCATCAGGTTGGTGACCTCGGGGGCGTCGGCCTCGGGGTGGTTCACCACGACCACCGGCTGGTTGCGCCGGGGCAGCTCACCAGCTGGCCGCGAGCTTGCGCCCGCAGCCGGAGGCGGCGTGCCGTCCACACGGAGCCGGCGCTGGCGCCCAACACCCAGGGCAGCCACAGCGCGGACGAGGAGGAGGAGGTTGTTGAGGTTGTGGTGGTGCGAGCGGTGGTGACGTTGTTGTTGTTGTTGTGGTGGTGCTGGTGCTGGTGGTGGTTGTCGCCCGCCGGCGTTGCCGGTGTTGCCGGCAGCAACTTGCGCTGGCGCTTGGGCTGCGGCTGCTTGCGGAACGTCGGCGCCACCGACGCCGACGTTGCCGCCGTTACCGCCGCGGTTGTTGTTGTTGTTGTCGTTGTTGTTGCCGTTACCGGCGGCAACGTCGGTGGTGCCGCGTTGCGGCAGACTTGCAGCGGAAGACTGAGCGGCGGCCCAACCTCCGACCTCCACCGCCGGCACCGGCACCGGCACCGGGCAGGGCGCCGCGCGGCAACGCCGGCAGCAGCGACACGGGCCTCCTCACCGGGTCGGCCGAGTGAACCCGGAGCACCAGCTTCCTGGGCAGGCCCGGCGCGGCAACACCGGCAACACCGCCGGTGGTGGTGAGCGCCGATGAAGCGCCGCCACCGCCGGCCACGGCAAAGCGGCCGCCGACCCCACCGGCGTTCCGCTGACGCCGGCGTTGCCGGGCTGGATGATGCAGCGCAGCAGCACGGCCTTGCGGCCGTCCGGCAGCATCTCCGTGGTGGCGCCGATGGGGATGGCGAGAACCGGCGGCGCGTCGCGGCCCGCACGCACCGCCACCGTGGTGCCGGCGCCGGCGGTGGTCACCGCGGCTCGCTGCGCCACGCCGGCCACCAGCACCGGCAAGGCGGCGGCGGCGGCCGTGCCGGGCGGCGCCGGCGACAACGCCAGGCCGGCAAGCGTCGGCGCGGGGACCACCGACAGGCCCGGGAGGGGAGCGGTGTCGGTGATGTCACCGGCATCACCGTCGGCGACGTCAACGTCGGTAGCTGCCCGGCAGAGGCCGTCACCACTCCCAGAGCGCTGGCGGTGACGGTGACGGTGGTGGTGACGGTGCTGGTGGCGGTGGTGGTGCTACCACCGGCCAAGATCCGCACCACCGCACCACCACCACTACCAGCACCACCAGCACCACCACCACCACCAACTGCTTGCGCCGTCAGCCGCGGCAACTGGAACACCGGCATTAGGCGGACACCTCCTCCTCCCGGCACCACCGGGCGGAGGCACACCGGCTGCTGCTGGTGCCGAGAAGCGGCAAGTCGAGGGGCTCCCGGCTGTGCCACCAACGCCGGCACGACGGCGCCGGGCAGCTGGGCGAGGAAGTAGCCGGGGCGGGGAGGGCGCCGATGATGGCGGCCGCTGGCGCCGGCTGTGGTGGTTGTGGTGAAGCCAACGTACGACCAACGCCACCACTATCACCACCGTCACCACCACCGTCACCACCACCGCCGTCACCGTCACCACCAACACCGCCACCGTCACCACCACCACCGCCACCACCTCACCACCCACCGCCTCACCGTCACCACCGTCACCGTCACCACCGTTTCCACCGCCATCACCGGCAAGTCCGTCAGCGCCGTCGGTTAACGAAAACACCATGAGATCATCGGCATCTCCTGCTCCTCCTGCTCCTGCCGCCGCCGCCGGTGCTGTTCGCTGGCCCCCCACCTCCTCCTCCACCTCCTCCTCCACCTCCTCCACCATCTCCTCCACCGCCTCCACCTCCTCGCCGCTGCCGGCGCTGTTGTTGTTGCTGCTGTTGCTGATTCTGTTGTTGTTGTTGTTGCTGTTGCCGGCGGTACCGGCTCCCTGTCCCCGTTTTGCCATCGGCTTCTCGTTGACGCCAAGGCCCACCTCCTCCTCCGTCCACCTCCACCACCACCTCCACCTCCACCACCTCCACCACCACCACCACCACCTCCACCACCTCCACCACCTCCACCACCTCCACCACCTCCGCCGTCCGCGCCGTCCTCCTCGCTGTGGCGCGGCTGCTTCGCCGTGGGGCGCCGTTGCCGTTGCCGGTGCCGTTGCCGGTGCCGGCTCTTTGCCACAACGTCGCCGGAGCCCCCGGCGGCGACCCCGTCCGTTAGCGACCTCCGCCGATCCCGGAGCCCGGATCCCGGTAAAGGCACCTCGTGGCCTTCCCGGCTACGCCGGAACCTCCAGCGCCACCGCCGGCGGTACCGCCGAGAGGCAGAGGGGCGATCGCTTTCAAGCCGCTGCACCACACCGCCACCGCCACCACCACCACCACCACCACCGCCACCACCACCACCGCCAGCAGCGGTGACGGAGCACCGGCAGCGGCACCGGGAGCAGCAGCGGCACCGGTAGCAGCACCGGCACCGGTAGTAGTAGCCGGCGAGGGTCGCGGCACGAGCTTGATGAGCTGCTGGCGCCCGTTGACCACACTCACCCCCACCACCTGCGCGTCACGTTGGCCGGGATCAGCAGACGCGTCTGCTGCTGCTGCTGCTGCTGCTGCTGCTGCTGATGATGATTCTGCTGTTGCTGATGATTCTGATGATGCTGTCAGATTCTGCTGCTGTGCTGATTCTGCTGTTGTTGCTGTTGCTGCTGATTCTGCTGCTGCTGAGATGTTGCTGTTGCTGCTGATGATGTTGCGGTGAGGATGACGATGGCGGAGGAGGTCACGGGGAGGAGGCCACCGCTGGTGGTGGTGGCGGTGGTGGCGGTGGTGGCGGTGGTGGTGGCGGTGGTGGCGGTGGTGGCGGTGGTGGCGGTGGCTGCCTTGCGATGGTAACGCTGCTGCTGCTGCTGCTGCTGCTGCTGCTGCTGCAGGGAGGTGCTGACCGCGGCACCACCGACCACCGCCGTAGGCGATGTTGTTGACGTTGATGGCGATGTTGTTGACGTTGATGGCGATGTTGTTGATGTTGTTGTTGATGTTGTTAATGTTGTTGACGTTGTTGAAGTTGTTGATGATGATGATGAGGTGCTGGTGGTGGTGGTGTCAGCCAAACGGGACTCCTCCTGCTTGAGCAGATCGGACCATTTCCGCTTCCTGGTCGTACCTGTGGTGGTGAGGGTGGTGGTGAGGGTGGTGAGGGTGGTGAGGGTGGTGAGGGTGGTGAGGGTGACGGTGAGGGTGGTGAGGACGGTGAGGGTGGTGAGCGGTGAGGGTGGTGAGGGTGGTGAGGGTGGTGCGGTGAGGGTGGTGAGGGTGGTGAGGGTGGTGAGCGGTGAGGGTGGTGAGGGTGGTGAGCGGTGAGGGTGGTGAGGGTGGTGAGGGTGGTGAGGGTGGTGAGGAGGGTGGGAGGGTGGTGAGTGGTGAGGGTGGTGGTGAGAGTGAGTGGGTGAGTGAGTGGGTGAGTGAGTGAGTGAGTGAGTGAGTGGGTGAGTGAGTGGTGAGTGAGGGTGGGTGGGTGAGTGAGTGAGTGGTGGTGAGTGAGTGATGGGTGAGTGGGTGAGTGGGTGGGTGAGTGAGTGAGTGAGTGGGTGGGTGGGTGAGTGAGTGAGTGAGTGGGTGGGTGGGTGGGTGAGTGGGTGGGTGGGTGGGTGAGTGGGTGGGTGGGTGGGTGAGTGGGTGAGTGAGTGGGTGGGTGGCTGGGTGGGTGAGTGAGTGTGTGAGTGGGTGGGTCGGTGAGAGTGGGTGGGTGGGTGGGAGAGTGAGTGGGTGTGGTGAGTGAGTGAGTGGGTGTGTGAGTGAGTGACTGATTGAGTGAGTGAGTGACTGAGTGAGTGAGTCTCTGAGTGAGTGAGTGAGTGGGTGAGTGAGTGAGTGACTGAGTGAGTGAGTGAGCGAGTGACTGACTGAGTGAGTGGGTGGGTGAGTGAGCAGGCGTGTGATTGGCCGAGCCTGGTCCACTCACCGCTGTAGATGGGCTCGTGTGATTGGTGGAAGATGTGCCGGTGGACCCCGCGCATGTGCTTCACCACGTAGTCCTTGCGCGTCGCTCCGTACTCACAGTACACACACTGACAGGCAGTAGTAGTATCATCAGTACTCACAGTACACACACTACAGTAGTAGCAGTACCATCAGTACTCACAGTACACACACTGCAGTAGTAGTACCATCAGTACTCACAGTACACACACTACAGTAGTAGCAGTACCATCAGTACTCACAGTACACACACTACAGTAGTAGTAGTATCAGTACTCACAGTACACACACTGACAGTGTAGTAGTACCACAGTACTCACAGTACACACACTGACAGGTAGTAGTACCATCAGTACTCACAGTACACACATGACAGGTAGTAGTACCATCATACTCACAGTAGTAGCATTAGTACTCACAGTACACACACTGGCAGGTAGTAGTAGTACCATCAGTACTCACAGTACACACACTGACAGGTAGTAGTAGTACCATCAGTACTCACAGTACACACATCAGTAGTAGTACCATCAGTACTCACAGTACACACACTACAGTAGTAGTAGTACCATCAGTACTCACAGTACACACACTACATAGTAGTACCATCAGTACTCACAGTACACACACTACAGTAGTAGTAGTACCATCAGTACTCACATACACACACTGCAGTAGTAGTAGTACCATCAGCACACACAGTACACACACTACAGTAGTAGTAGTACCATCAGCACTCACAGTACACACACTACAGTAGTAGTAGTACCATCAGTACTCACAGTACACACACTACAGTAGTAGTAGTACCATCAGTACTCACAGTACACACACTACAGCAGTAGTAGTACCATCAGTACTCACAGTACACACACTACAGTAGTAGTGTACCATCAGTACTCACAGTACACACACTACAGTAGTAGTAGTACCATCAGCACTCACAGTACACACACTACAGTAGTAGTAGTACCATCAGTACTCACAGTACACACACTACAGTAGTAGTAGTACCATCAGCACTCACAGTACACACACTACAGTAGTAGTAGTACCATCAGTACTCACAGTACACACACTACAGTAGTAGTAGTACCATCAGTACTCACAGTACTCACACTACAGTAGTAGTAGTACCATCAGTACTCACAGTACACACACTACAGTAGTAGTAGTACCATCAGTACTCACAGTACACACACTCAGTAGTAGTAGTACCATCAGCACTCACAGTACACACACTACAGTAGTAGTAGTACCATCAGTACTCACAGTACACACACTGCAGTAGTAGTAGTACCATCAGTACTCACAGTACACACACTACAGTAGTAGTAGTACCATCAGTACTCACAGTACACACACTACAGTAGTAGTAGTACCATCAGTACTCACAGTACACACACTACAGTAGTAGTAGTACCATCAGTACTCACAGTACTCACACTACAGTAGTAGTAGTACCATCAGTACTCACAGTACACACACTACAGTAGTAGTAGTACCATCAGTACTCACAGTACACACACTACAGTAGTAGTAGTAATCATACTCACAGTACACACACTGCAGTAGTAGTAGTACCATCAGCACAAGTACAACTACAGTGTAGTAGTACCATCAGCACTCACAGTACACACACTACAGTAGTAGTAGTACCATCAGCACACACAGTACACACTGGCAGTAGTAGTAGTACCATCAGTACTCACAGTACACACACTACAGTAGTAGTAGTACATCAGTACTCACAGTAGTACAATTAGTACTCACAGTACACACACTGACAGTAGTAGTAGCATTAGTACTCACAGCATCACAGTACACACACTGACAGATAGTATCAGTAGTACATTAGTACTCACAGTAGTACCATCAGTACTCACAGTACACACACTGACAAGCAGCACAAAGTAGCTCTCATCACCACAATCATCATNATCATCATCAGCAGCAGTAGCAGCATCATCATCATNNGCATCATCATCATCAGTATCATCATNATCACATCAGCATCATCAGCAGGCATCAGTCATCAGCAGCATCATCATCAGTAGCATCATTATCATCAGCAGCAGCAGCATCATCATCAGTAGTAGCATAATAAGTAGCATCAGTGATGACTGACTGAGTGACTGAGTGACTGAGTGACTGAGTGACTGACTGAGTGAGTGACTGAGTGAGTGAGTTGTATGAGTGACTGACTGACTGACTGAGTGACTGACTGACTGAGTGAGTGACTGAGTGAGTAAGTGGGTGACTGAGTGAGTGACTGAGTGACTGACTGGTGACTGATGACGAGTGATGACTGATTGAGGGAGTTTCCGGTGTGAGTGATGAGTGAGACTGAGTNCCTTGGTGANGTCTGCGTGACTCACTGAGTGAGTGACTGAGTGAGTGACTGAGTGAGTGGTGACTGAGTGGTGGCGGATGNGNGAGTGGCTGACTGACTAACTGACTGAGNGACTGACTTGAGTGACTGAGTGACTGACTGAGTGNCTGACTNTGATTGAGNGACTAACTGATAGCTGATGAGTGACNGAGTGAGTGTATGGNGGTGGTGTAACTGNGTCACCTGGAGCGAGCGATGACGTGAGTGAGNGAGTGACTGAGTGAGTGGAGCGGTGACTGAGTGAGTGACTGAGTGAGTGAGTACNTGAGGGAGTTCCGGTGTGGGTGTATGAGTGNCGCTGNAGTCACTTGGTGANGACTNGCNTGNTCACTGGGTGAGTGAGTGAGTGACTGACTGAGTGAGNGACTGATGACTGAGTGAGTGAGTGACTGAGTGAGNGNGTGACTGTTTGAGNGACTGACTGACTGAGTGAGTGAGTGACTGAGTGTGTGAGTGATGTGGTGAGTGACTGCTGAGTGACCGAGTGAGNGACNGAGNGACTTGAGTGACTGACTCGNCGTGGTGACTGTGAGTGAGTGACGTGATGTTGACGGTGAGTGACTCACTCACTGCTCATGAGTGANTGNCTCACTGCTGANTGACGCTTGGGGGAAGGTTCCGGTGTGGGTGNTGAGTGGCGTCTGAGGTCACCCTTGGTGATGCTCGCGTGCTCACAGTGGGCCGAGGGAAGTGGATCGCTGTGTCGCTGACGTGCGGAAGAGACGCGGGTCGCGGGTGCAGAAGCGGCACAGCTCACAGCGCAGGCTCCTGGTGGTGGTGGTGGGTGGCGGTGGTGGTGGTGGTGGTGGCAGGTGGTGGTGATGGTGGTGGTGGTGAAGGTGGTGGCGGTGAAGGTTGGTGGTGGTGGTGCNGTGGTGTGGTGGTGAGGTGGTGGTGATGGTGGTGGTNGCTTAACACAACGCATGAGAGAATGTTAATCCGAGAAACTGGAGCTCAACCACTCACCCACTCACTCACTCACTCACTCACACACCCACTCACCACTTGCCACCACACTCGCTCACCATCTACTCACTACTNACTCACNNATTCACTAATTCACCCTCACNNANCCACTCACCTAACCACCACCACNCACNCACCCTCTANTCCANACACCACTAGTACTCNACTCAGTCACCAATCACNCACNCACTCTAANCAACACATTCACCAACACCCACCACACCACCAGCCCACCACTCCAACCACCCCCCCACTCAACCACTCACCCACCCACCCACTCACCCACTCACTCACCCACCCACTCACTCACCCACCCACTCACTCACTCACTCACCCACCCACTCACCCACTCACTCACCCACTCACTCACTCACTCACCCACTCNCCACTCACTCACTCACNACTCACTCACTCCCCTCACTCACTCACCACCACTCATCTANNCACTCGTCACACCACNCACCACCATACACTAGCANCACCCACACCACCACACCACTCACCTCACCACCACTCACTCACCCACTCAACCACTCACCCACCCACCCACTCACCCACTCACTCATACACCCACCCACTCACTCACCCACCCACTCACTCACTCACTCACCCACCCACTCACCCACTCACTTATACACCCACTCACTCACTCACCCACTCACTCACCATACACTCTCACACTCACTCACTCATACACCCACCACTCACCCACCCACTCAACCACCCACCCACCCACTCACTCAACCACTCACTCACCCACCCACTCACTCACCCACCCACTCACTCCCTCACTCACTTATACACCCACTCACCCAACCACTCACCTACCCACTCACCCACCCACCCACTCACCCACCCACTCACCCACCCACCCACCCACTCGCCCACCCACTCACTCCCTCACTCACTTATACACCCACTCACCCAACCACTCACCTACCCACTCAACCACCCACCCACCCACTCACTCAACCACTCACCCACCCACTCACCCACCCACTCAACCCACTCACCCACTCACTCACCCACCCACTCACTCACCCACCCACTCACTCCCTCACTCACTTATACACCCACTCACCCAACCACTCACCTACCCACCCCACCCACCCACTCACTCCCCACTCACCCACCCACCCACTCACACTCACCCACCACCCACTCACCCACCCACCCACTCAACCACCCACCCACCCCCTGTGTTGAACCTCTCACCCGCTGGGTCTGTCTGCTCGCNTCGCCGACCCACCCTCTCACCGACCGACCGCTGCTCACCACCACCTCCACCGCCACCACCGCCACTCCACCGCCACCTCCACCACCACCACACCGTCACCACCGCCACCACCATCACAGTCTTCCTCCTTAACAACAACACCACCACCACCGCTTTCCACCTCCTCCTTTTCACCACCACCACTGTCACCGACGACCCTCGGCGTTGCCGGCCGCGTTGCCGGTGGCGTTGCCGGTGGCCGTGGTGGTGGCCGTGACGGCGTTGCCGGTGGTCGTGGTGCCGGTGGCCGTGGTGGTGGTGCCGGTGTTGCCGGCGTTGTTGTTGTTGTTGGAGTCTCCCCCCCGGCCCGCGCCCTCCGCTCCATGGCCGCCGCTCTGCGCATCTTCTGCCGCAAGCTGCTTCTCGTCGGCTCCATGGCGGGGGGCGGCTGACGGCCGCCGGTGATGCCGGCAACACCGGCGGCGGTGGTGGTCGCCGTGGTCGCGACCGCCGTGGTTACGGGGGTGTCCACGGTGGTGGTGGTGGTGTCCGTGGTGGTGTCCATGGTGATGTCTGTGGTGTCCGTGGTGTCCATAGCGGTGGTGGTGTCCATGGTGATGTCCGTGTTGATGTCCGTGTTGGTGGTGGTGGTTTTTTGCTGGCCACTACCACCACCGCCACCACCGCCGCCACCACCACCGCCGCTCATCACCAGTCTGTCCCCCTTGGCGCCGTCGTCGTCACCGGCGGCTTTGCCGGCGCTGGCCGAGACGTCCGGGACTCCGTCCGGCCGCGGTGATCTCGGCGCTGATCTCGGCGATGATCTCGGCAAATCCGGTGCCAGCGCCGCCATCTCGGTGGGGCTGCTGGGAAATTATTTAAACAAAAAATAATAAAATAATAAAAATGTCAAACGGTACAAGCACCATGCACACACTCACACACGAGGCAAAAGTGCCCCGTGTAGCCTCTGGCAGGCTGTAAGGGCAAGTGCTGCCAGTAGCGAGTAGCAGCGTCTATTAAGACAAAGCTCCCCCGTGTAGCCTCTGGCAGACTGGAGGGGCAAGTGCTGTCAGTGGCGAGTAGCAGCAGCAGCGTATGAAGCAGAGGTCACAACCGGGTACCCGATACCCGTACCCTACCCGATACCCGGCCGGGTACGGGTACGGGTAGGCCGTGAGTCACTGGTGAGTCACCGTTTGTCACTCATTTCCCAACGTCTTGTCTCTTCTCACAATTCAAGTTCCTAGAATCAACCCACCCGTGCCTGCAACGTGGCTTCATCCCAGAGGTCGCAATCGGGTACCCGATACCCGTAGCCTACCCGATACTCGGCCGGGTACGGGTAGCCGGGTATCGGGTAGGGTACCCGATTGCGACCTTGGTGCGGCCGGGTACGGGTAAGGAACCAAAACCCGTTTGCGACCTCTGCTATGAAGGCTCCCGGCACTGTGGCTACACACAGAGGGGGTGTGTGGCCACCACCACCACGGGGAGAGAGACGCAGTACTCCACACAGCAGCACGGCAGGCGTCGTCAGAGTTGGGGGAGAACCCACGACCTCCTGCGTACCAGGCGAGGTAGTCAACATCTCCCCACTGTTGTCAGGGTCAGGATCGAACCCACGACCTCCTGCGTACCAGGCGAGGTAGTTAACATCTCCTAGCCACTGTGGTGTCAGGGTCAGGATGGAACCCACGACTCCAAGGCGAGGGTAGTCGACATCTCCAGCCAGCTGTGGTGTCAGGGTCAGGATCGAACCCACGACCTCCTGCGTACCAGGCGAGGTAGTTAACATCTCCTAGCCACTGTCAGGATGGAACCCACGACCTCCTGCGTACCAGGCGAGTAGTCGACATCTCCAGCCATTGTCAGGGTCAGGATCGAACCCACGACCTCCTGCGTACCAGGCGAGGTAGTTAACATCTCCTAGCCAGAGGGTGATGGAACACGACCTCCTGGTACCAGGCGAGGTAGTACATCTCCCCTAATCAGGATCGAACCCACGACCTCCTGCGTACCAGGCGAGGTAGTTAACATCTCCTAGCCACTGTGGTGTCAGGGTCAGGATGGAACCCACGACCTCCTGCGTACCAGGCGAGGTAGTCGACATCTCCTAGCTACTGTGGTGTCAGGGTCAGGATGGAACCCACGACCTCCTGCGTACCAGGCGAGGTAGTTAACATCTCCTAGCCAAGGGTCAGGATGGAACCCACGACCTCCTGCGTACCAGGCGAGGTAGTTAACATCTCCTAGCCACTGTGTACGTGTCAGGGTCAGGATGGAACCCACGACCTCCTGTGTACCAGGCGAGGTAGTCAACATCTCCTAGCCGCTGTGGTGTCAGGGTCAGGATCGAACCCACGACCTCCTGCGTACCAGGCGAGGTAGTTAACATCTCCTAGCCACTCAGGGTCAGGATCGAACCCACGACCTCCTGCGTACCAGGTGGTGTGAACATCGCTAGCACTGGAGAGACAAAGGCGGCCGGGCGTGGTGCTGGTCACCACCCCCTCTGTGTGTAGCCACAGTGCCGGTAGCCTTCATAGGCGNTGCTGGCTGCTGCTACTGACACACAGCACTTGCCCCTACAGCCTGTAGAGGCTACCTGGGGAGCTTTGTCTGTGTACTCAGCACTTGCCCCTACAGCCTGCTAGAGGCTACCTGGGGTGCTTTGTCTGTGTTTCAGCACTTGCCCCTGCAGCCCTGCTAGAGGCTACCTGGGGGAGCTTTGTCTGTGTCTCAGCACTTGCCCCTGCAGCCCTGCTGGAGGCTACCTGGGGAGCTTTGTGTCTCAGCACTTGCCCCTACAGCCCTGCTAGAGGCTACCTGGGGGTGCTTTGTCTGTGTTTCAGCACTTGCCCCTGCAGCCCTGCTAGAGGCTACCTGGGGGAGCTTTGTCTGTGTCTCAGCACTTGCCCCTGCAGCCCTGCTGGAGGCTACCTGGGGGAGCTTTGTCTGTGTCTCAGCACTTGCCCCTACAGCCCTGCTAGAGGCTACCTGGGGGAGCTTTGTCTGTGCCTCAGCACTTGCCCCTGCAGCCCTGCTAGAGGCTACCTGGCCACCCACCCCATTCTGTGTGTACGTACGTGTGTGTGTGTACGTGTATGTACGCGTATGTACGCGTATGTGTATGTATGTACGCGTGTGTGTGTATGTACGTGTGTGTATATGTACGTGTGTGTATGTATGTGTATGTAGTGTATGTACGTGTGTATGTGTGTATGTACGTGTGTGTANGTGTGTATGTAGTGTATGTACGTGTGTGTGTGTACGTGTGTGTGTGTGTGTGTACGTGTGTGTGTGTGTGTACGTGTGTGTATGTGTATATGTGTGTGTACGTGTGTGTGTATGTACGTGTCTGTGTGTGTGTACGTGTGTGTGTACGTGTGTGTGTACGTGTGTGTGTGTATGTGTGTGTGTACGTGTGTGTGTATGTACGTGTCTGTGTGTGTGTACGTGTGTATGTACGTGTGTACGTGTGTGTGTGTATGTGTACGTGTGTACGTGTGTGTACGTGTGTACGTGTGTGTGTACACGTGTGTGTGTGTACGTGTGTGTGTGTATACGTGTGTGTATGTATGTGTGTATGTATGTGTGTATACGTGTGTGTATGTACGTGTGTGTGTGTGTATACGTGTGTGTGTGTATACNTGTGTGTGTGTGTGTATACGTGTGTGTGTGTGTGTGTGTGTGTATGTGTGTGTGTGTATACGTGTGTGTATGTACGTGTGTGTGTGGCTGGGCAGACGAGTTAAATCCCTCGATGTGACATTAACAGGAGGTATTTCTGAGCTCATTCACGTGGAAAAACGGCGTCAAAACCGTCTGAAGCTTCGTTCAAATGTGCCAACAAGTGTCATCTGCCTATCGAAAGAGAGACCTTGAATCTGGGCGTCTCAACAACCCTCAAAAGCACTAAATCATGTGGGAGCCAGAGGACATCCCTGTCGCACCCCAAGGTGAACAGGGAATGGCTCCGACTCCCGGCTACGTAGTTTTACCCGGGCCCGCTCACATCATGAAGGTCCTTAATGATCGTGAGCAGAGGGTCAGGGACTCCGAAAGCACGAAGAACAACCCAGAGCCCAGTCCTACTGATGGTATCATAGGCCTTGACCAGGTCAACAAAGCAGAGATTTAGGTCTTGTTGGAATTCTCTACACCTCTGCTGTAGCAGACGGACAGAAATATGGCATCTGTGCAGGACCGCCCTTTCCTGAAACCGCATTGGGGCTCCGCAATATTTTCCATGCTGAGGGATTTCCCCTCCCCAGGACCTCACAGAAATGTTCTGGATATCTCCAAACCTGTTCCTAGGGGTCGGAGATTGGATCACCGTTATTTCCCCATATGATGGTAATAGGTGTGCTGCAGGTTACTTTTTTGATGGAGTTAAATAGTGATTTGTGATCGAGGGCCACTGAGGCAGACTCCATCTCCTCAGCAACCCGCGACCACCACCCATCCTTACAGCGCCTCACGGCTCTCCGAACCTTCGAGCGAAGGCTGCGGTAAACCTCCTCATTCTCTGACGTGGGATGCTGTAGACGATGAGAGTGGGCCTGTCGCTTTTTCTCAGCCAGCCTGAACACCTCCTCTGTCAGCCAGGGTCTCTGGGGAGGTCTGGACCGCGTACCCAAAGCAGCCATTGCAACTGCATGAGTCACAGTCCTAAACCTCGCCAATTTACCCTCGACATCAGGAGGAGTGGGGGACGATGCAACCCCAGCTGCAAGCGATGATGAAATTCTTGCTTGCAACTTTCATCAGCTAACTGAGACCAGGCCACTGTGGGTTTGAATGGGGTCCTGGGTTTACACCCACCACCGGAGTGGAAGAATGGCAGGCGCATCTTACAGCTGACAAGTCGATGGTCAGTGGGCAGATCAGCTCCACGGTAGGTCCTGGTGTCAAGGACATGGGCCCGCATCCGCTGATCCGTGACTATGTAGTCCAGCAGATGTTCTCGCTTGGACCCGGCATGCATCCATGACGTTGTGTGGATGCGCCGATGCCGGAACAGCGTGTTGGTAATTACAAGCCCATGGGCTGCACAAAAATCGAGCAGCCTGTTACCGTTGTTATTGAGCTGATCTGGCCCATGCCTTCTAATCACTCCAGACCAGGTACCAGCATCGTTACCAACTCGGGCATTGAAGTCACCCAACAAGATGACTCTATCCCGAGTGGCCACTTTAGCCAGCACCTGTGACAGGAGGTCATAGACGGCATCTGACTCATCGGCCTTGCTTGCATCCCTCCACGGATGTTCGTCTTCGGTGGGGCATAAGTAGCCACGACCACCACTCCTCGCCTCCGGTTGATGGGAAGGCGAGCCCAAAGTAGCCTGGGGCTTACAGCTTCCCACACCTCACCGCCACGCTCCCACACCCCCTTCATTCTTTTGTGAATCAGAGCCACACCCTGTTGTTTGGCAGTCTCCTGCCCCGAGTAGAGGACTGTCCACCCCTCATGGTGGCAGGAGCCAGAACCGGTCCACCGGACCTCCTAAATGCCACAGGGATCAGGCGGTACCGGTCCAGCTCCCGACAGAGGAGTGGCAGCCTCTCCTCCGCAGTGAGCGTTGGAACATTCCAGTGCCATCCATAGGGCTTTTTGGCGAAGAGCCTCAATGTAAGCAATTCCTGTGCCAATGGGGTTTGGCCAGGAGCGTCATGACACGTCCCGGGGCCTCCGGCCGCTTATTCAAAATTTAACTCTGGCTAATAATAGGTGGGGGGTTACCAGCCCCTCACATCCAGAGCCCCCCATTTGGCGCTGTGGTGGCTACAACGCAATGGGAAAGGCAACTAGGTTGGCTCCCCCTCACTGCCCACCACAGCGTCCGTCGGCACCACAGAGACAACAACACACACAGAGACACACACAGACACACACACAACAGAAACACAGAGACACACACAAGACACACACAGGACACACAAGACACACACACAGAGACACACACGGAGACACGCACAGAAGACACAGACACAGACAGAAGAGACAACACAGACACACACAGAGACCACACACAGAACACACACGGAGACACACGCACAGAGAGAACATACAGGAGCCACCACAGGCACACACAGACCACACACACACACACAGTCACACACACAGACAGGAGGAGACACACACAGAAGACACACACAGAGAGACAGACAAGAGAGACACACACAGACACACATAGACACACACACACACAGTCACAAGACACACACAGAGACACACACAGTCACATAACTAAACACACTAACACACACACAGACACACACACACATCCACACCACAGTCCACACACCCCACAGACACACACACAAACACACAGAGGAGAGAGCAGCGCCAGAACACACAGCACACACACACACACACATGGCACACGACACACAACAGACACACACACACAGAACACACCAATAGACACACAGACAACAAGCTGAGTAATATCCATCAGCCACTCTCAGTGTGCGGTGTCTAGACACACAGAGACACACACAGACACACACACACGCACACACACACAGACACACAGACAGAAACACACACAGACACACACACACACACAGACACACACACAAACTGATACACAGCCACTCTCTCACTGAGACACACAGACACACACGCACAGACACACACACAGTCACACAGACACACACACACAGACAGACACACACACACACAGACACACACACAGACACACAGTAACAGACACACACACACACACAGACACACACAGTCACACACACAGACAGACACACACACAGAGACACGCACACACTGAGACACACACACAGAGACACACACACACAGACACACACGCACAGACACACACACAGTCACACAGACACACACACACAGTCACACACACACACAGACACACAGACACACACACAGACAGACACACACACACAGACACACACAGTCACACACACAGACAGACACACACACAGAGACACGCACACACAGAGACACACACACAGAGACACACACACACAGACACACACGCACAGACACACACACAGTCACACAGACACACACACACAGTCACACACACACACAGACACACACACAGAGACACACACACAGACAGACACACACAACACAGACAAACATCACACACACAGACAGAACACACACAGAGACACGCACACACAGAGACACACACACAGGACACAACACACAGGACACAGCTAGAGTAATATCCATCAGCCTCTCTCTCACTGTGCGATGTCTAGACACCACACGATGTATAAAGAGAGGATGTGTGTATAAAGAGATGTCTATAAAGAGAGAGATAAGAGAGACTGATGTTAGAGATAAGAGAGAATGTAAAAGAAGTAGATAAATAAAGAGATTAAACTAACCGGGGCCTGCCTCTCACGCTCGCAGCGCCTCCATCATAGCCGCCATGTTCCCCTCTGCCCCCCCCCTCACTCCCCTCCCTCCTCCTCCTCCACTCTCATATACACTCACACACTCTCTATACACTCTACTCACTCTCTCTCTCACACTCTACTCTCTATACACTCTACACACTCTCTATACACTCTACACACTCTCTCTCTATACACTCTACTCTCTATACACTCTACACACTCTCTATACACTCTACACACTCTCTATACACTCTACACACTCTCTACACTCTACACACTCTCTCTCTACACTCTACTCTCATACACTCNACACACTCTCATACACTCTACACACTCTCTCTCTATACACTCNACTCTCTATACACTCACACACTCTCTATACACTCTACACACTCTCTCTCTCACACTCTACTCTCATACACTCACACACTCTCTATACACTCACACACTCTCTCTCTCTACACTCTACTCTCATACACTCNACACACTCTCTCTCTACACTCACTCTCTATACACTCTACACACTCTCNATACACTCACACACTCTCTCTCTCTACACTCTACTCTCNATACACTCTACACACTCTCTATACACTCACACACTCTCTCTCTCTACACTCTACTCTCATACACTCTACACACTCTCATACACTCACACACTCTCTCTCATACACTCACTCTCTATACACTCTACACACTCTCTATACACTCTACACACTCTCTCTCTCTACACTCNACTCTCATACACTCTACACACTCTCATACACTCACACACTCTCTCTCTCACACTCTACTCTCTATACACTCNACACACTCTCTCTCNACACTCTACTCTCATACACTCTACACACTCTCATACACTCTACACACTCTCTCTCTCTACACTCACTCTCTATACACTCTACACACTCTCTATACACTCTACACACTCTCTCTCTCTACACTCNACTCTCATACACTCACACACTCTCTCTCTACACTCTACTCTCTATACACTCTACACACTCTCATACACTCTACACACTCTCTCTCTCACACTCACTCTCTATACACTCTACACACTCTCACACTCNACACACTCTCTCTCTATACACTCACTCTCTATACACTCTACACACTCTCTCTCTCACACTCTACTCTCTATACACTCTACACACTCTCTATACACTCTACACACTCTCTCTCTATACACTCTACTCTCATACACTCTACACACTCTCTATACACTCACACACTCTCTCTCTCTACACTCACTCTCTTATACACTCTACACACTCTCATACACTCTACACACTCTCTCTCATACACTCTACTCTCATACACTCTACACACTCTCTCTCTACACTCTACTCTCTATACACTCTACACACTCTCTATACACTCTACACACTCTCTCTCTCACACACTCTCTCTCTCTACACTCTACTCTCTATACACTCTACACACTCTCTATACACTCACTCACTCTCTCTCTCTACACTCTACTCTCTATACACTCTACACACTCTCTCTCTCTACACTCTACTCTCTATACACTCTACACACTCTCTATACACTCTACACACTCTCTCTCTCTACACTCTACTCTCTATACACTCTACACACTCTCTCTCTCTACACTCTACTCTCTATACACTCTACACACTCTCTATACACTCTACACACTCTCTCTCTACACTCTACTCTCTATACACTCTACACACTCTCTCTCTCTACACTCTACTCTCTATACACTCTACACACTCTCTATACACTCTACTCTCTATACACTCTACACACTCTCTCTCTCTACACTCTACTCTCTATACACTCTACACACTCTCTATACACTCTACACACTCTCTATACACTCTACTCACTCTCTCTCTCTACACTCTACTCTCTATACACTCTACACACTCTCTCTCTCTACACTCTACTCTCTATACACTCTACACACTCTCTATACACTCTACACACTCTCTCTCTATACACTCTACTCTCTATACACTCTACACACTCTCTATACACTCTACACACTCTCTCTCTCTACACTCTACTCTCTATACACTCTACACACTCTCTCTCTACACTCTACTCTCTATACACTCTACACACTCTCTATACACTCTACACACTCTCTCTCTATACACTCTACTCTCTATACACTCTACACACTCTCTATACACTCTACACACTCTCTCTCTCTACACTCTACTCTCTATACACTCTACACACTCTCTATACACTCTACACACTCTCTCTCTCTACACTCTACTCTCTATACACTCTACACACTCTCTATACACTCTACTCACTCTCTCTCTCTACACTCTACTCTCTATACACTCTACACACTCTCTATACACTCTACACACTCTCTCTCTCTACACTCTACTCTCTATACACTCTACACACTCTCTATACACTCTACTCACTCTCTCCCTCCACTCTCCCCTCTTTCTACACTCTCCACACTCTCTCCCTCCACTCTCCCCTCTTTCTACACTCTCCACACTCTCTCCCTCCACTCTCCCCTCTTTCTACACTCTCCACACTCTCTCCCTCCACTCTCCCCTCTTTCTACACTCTCCACACTCTCTCCCTCCACTCTCCCCTCTTTCTACACTCTCCACACTCTCTCCCTCCACTCTCCCCTCTTTCTACACTCTCCACACTCTCTCCCTCCACTCTCCCTCTTTCTACACTCTCCACACTCTCTCCCTCCACTCTCCCCTCTTTCTACACTCTCCACACTCTCTCCCTCCACTCTCCCCTCTTTCTACACTCTCCACACTCTCTCCCTCCACTCTCCCTCTTTCTACACTCTCCACACTCTCTCCCTCCACTCTCCCCTCTTTCTACACTCTCCACACTCTCTCCCTCCACTCTCCCCTCTTTCTACACTCTCCACACTCTCTCCCTCCACTCTGCCCTCTTTCTACACTCTCCACACTCTCTCCCTCCACTCTCCCTCTTTCTACACTCTCCACTCTCTCTCCCTCCACTCTCCCCTCTTTCTACACTCTCCACACTCTCTCCCTCCACTCTGCCCTCTTTCTACACTCTCCACACTCTCTCCCTCCACTCTCCCCTCTTTCTACACTCTCCACACTCTCTCCCTCCACTCTCCCTCTTTCTACACTCTCCACACTCTCTCCCTCCACTCTCCCTCTTTCTACACTCTCCACACTCGCTCCCTCCACTCTCCCTCTTTCTACACTCTCCACACTCTCTCCCTCCACTCTCCCCTCTTTCTACACTCTCCACACTCTCTCCCCCATCTCTCTCCCCTCTTTCTACACTCTCCACACTCTCTCCCTCCACTCTCCCCTCTTTCTACACTCTCCACACTCGCTCCCTCCACTCTCCCCTCTTTCTACACTCTCCACACTCTCTCCCCCATCTCTCTCCCCTCTTTCTACACTCTCCACACTCTCTCCCTCCACTCTCCCCTCTTTCTACACTCTCCACACTCGCTCCCTCCACTCTCCCCTCTTTCTACACTCTCCACACTCTCTCCCTCCACTCTCCCCTCTTCTACACTCTCCACACTCTCTCCCTCCACTCTCCCTCTCTCTACACTCTCCACACTCTCTCCCTCCACTCTCCCCTCTTTCTACACTCTCCACACTCTCTCCCTCCACTCTCCCCTCTTTCTACACTCTCCACACTCTCTCCCTCCACTCTCCCCTCTCCACACTCTCCACACTCTCACCACTCCACACTCTCCTCTCTCTCTCCACTCTCCCCTCTCCCTCCTCTACTCACTCCGACTCTCCCCACACTCTCCCCCACTCTCTCCCACTCTCTCTTCACTCAATGTAAAGAGACCCACAGAGACCCACAGAGTCTCACATAGACTCACATAGACCCATAGAGACTCACATAGACCCACAGAGACTCACATAGACCACAGAGACACATAGAGACACAGTGATTAACAGAGAATCACAGAGACACACAGAGACTCAGAGACACATATATACTACAGAGACCCACAGAGACCTACAGAGACTCACAGAGATCCACAGAGACACACAGAGACCCACAGAGCACAGAGACCCCAGAGACACACAGAGACCCACAGAGACACACAGACACAGAGACACACAGACCCACAGAGACACAGAGACACAGAGATCCACACAGACACACAGAGACACACAGAGACCCACAGAGACTCACAGAGACACACAAAGACCCACAGAGACTCACAGAGACCCACAGAGACCCACATACACACAGAGACTCACAGAGACCCACATAGACTCACAGAGACCCACAGTGACCCACATAGACCCACAGACTCCCACAGAGACAGACACAGAGATACACACACACAGAGACACACAGAGACTCCCACAGAGANACACAGAGACACAGAGACACAGAGACACAGAGATCCACACAGACACACAGAGACACACAGAGACCCACAGAGACTCACAGAGACACACAAAGACCCACAGAGACTCACAGAGACCCACAGAGACCCACATACACACAGAGACTCACAGAGACCCACATAGACTCACAGAGACCCACAGTGACCCACATAGACCCACAGAGACTCACAGAGACACACAGAGACACATACCCAGCCAAAGTGGTGACGTTGGTTGCAAATGTGGATGAGTTAAATACCACACAGTGGCCACCACGGGGAGAGAGACGCAGACTTCAAATAGACAGAATTCTGGGATCGAACCCACGACCTCCTGTGCACCAGGCGATGTAGTTAACATCTCCTAGCCACCCCGCCCTCCACCCCGTGAGGCCTACCCGCCTCCTGCCGCAAACCTCGCGACTAACCCGGCAGGGCGACTAGGCGAGGCAACGGGGTCCATATTTGGCCACGGTGTTTGTAGTCGATGATTGTCAGCAAGTTGCTCAATTTCAAGTGATATTTATCGACACTATCCGGCGAGTCGATGCGGTAACAAGGCTCTTGTTGTTAGCTTTCAATAAAAATGTGAAACGTGTCTTGGCTGAGACAAGATGTAAAAAATGTTGCGAAATAAGGACCCCTCCCCGCCAACACCCCATGAGGCCTACCGCCTCCCGCCGCAGCCCTCGCGACCAACCCGGCAGAGCGACTAGGCGAGTCACGGGGGTCCATATTTGGCAGAGGTGTGTATGGGGGCGAGGATTACTCCCAAGCTTAATCACATTTTACTATCAAATATCCCACGATTCGATGCGGTTACAAGGCTGCTGTGTTGTCCACAACGGGAGGAGATTAATAACAAGCAAGGATTATAACAATTAATGTCAGATAATTAAAATATAAAATGATGCGAAATTTGGACCCCCTCCCCGACACCCCCCGTGAGGCCTACCGACTCCTGCCGCAGGCCTCGCGACTAACCCGGCAGGGCGACTAGGCGACGTGGAGGGGGGCCATATTTGGCAGAGGTGTGTAAGGGTGATTACTCCAGTTAAATAACATTGTACCATCAGCTATGCGACGATTCGATGCGGTAACAAGGCTGCTGTGTTGTTCACAACGTGAGGAGGTTAATAACAAGCAATGATAATAACAATCAATGTCAGATTATTAAAATATAAATTATCTCGAAATTAGGACCCCTCCCCGACACCCCCCTTGAGGCCTACCGACTCCCGCCGCAGGCCTCGCGACGAAGCCGGCAGGGCAACTAGGCAAGGCCACTGGGGGCCGGGGGGTGGTCACTTAAAGCGGAGCCAATCTACACCCGTCATCAAGTTGACGTCTCTCATTTACAAACTTGTCATTGGTTCAACACGAACACCACACGCACTACACCACACACACCACACACTATACACTACACTATACACTACACCACACACACTACACTACATACACCACACCACACACACAACACTACACTATACACTACACTACATACACTACACACACACATTACACTATACACTACACACACACTACATACACTACACCATACACTACACACACTACACTACATACACCACACCACACACTACAACACACACACTACACTACACACTACACCACACACTACAACACACACACTACACTACACACTACACCACACACTACAACACACACACTACCACACTACACACACACACTACTACACACTACACACACACTACAACACACACACTACACTACACACTACACCACACACTACAACACACACACTACACTACATACACTACACCACACACTACAACACACACACTACACTACATACACCACACCACACACACAACACTACACTATACACTACACCGCATATGTAGGTGTGTTACGGAGGGGCTGTTATACAATGGTATCAGACGGTAAACAAACACAGTGGGCATGGCTATGTCGGTGCACAGGGGGGTGCTCACAGGGACGTCCGCACCGGGCAGCCTGGGGGGCTGAGCTGGATCCCCGGGGCCCCACCCCTCAGGGGGGAGTTGGTATATAAGGGGGTGAGCCGGAGGGCTCGAGGCAGAATGTATGAAGCTTAACCAGTGAAGAGAGAAGATCTGCCAGATAGAGCCCTGGACTCCCCTGGATCGCCGCCCTTGTCAGAGCCGAGCCAGGACCGAGCCAGCGGCGTGGCCCCGAGAGCCAGAGCCGGTGCTCTTGTCAGAGCTGGTCTGGGAACTCCGGGCGCCGTAAGCCCAGTTGGCCAGTGCTGGGCTAGCTAGCCTCCCCTAGCCCGATAGTGGAGGACCCAGAGGTAGGCTCGGGGTAGCCTAGAGTGTGTCTCCCCAGTTAGACGGGTGAAGGGGCCGACACCCCTTCCAGTGTTGTATGTCCCGGCCTGTATCGTGCTTTGTACGGAATAAATAAGTGTGCCTCCAACACCGGCGTCCAAGTCCTCCTGAACGTTATTGCACATACACTACACACACACATTACACTATACACTACACACACACTACATACACTACACCATACACTACACACACACACTACATACACCACACCACACACACTACACTACATACACTACACACACACACACCACACACACTACACAACATACACTACACACACAACACTACACACACTCCACTACATACACCACACCACACACACAACACTACACGATACACNACACCACATACACTACACTACATACACCACACCACACACACTACACTACACCACACACACTACACTACACCACACACACTACACACCACACACCACACCACACACACTGCACNACACACACACACTACACAACACACACTACACAACATACACTACACACACAACACTACACACACTCCACTACATACACCACACACACAACACTACACGATACACTACACTACATACACTACACTACATACCTACACACTAACACTACACCACACACACACACTACACACACACCACACACTACACACACCACCTACACTATACACTACACTAAATCACATACACTACACACTACACTACAACAACAACCGCCATTCGCCACTAAGTGGCGGTGACGTCACCACGACGCTTGTGCCAGGCCATGTGCACCTTGAGGCCACGTGAAGTGTCGAACGCCCGCTGGCAGGAGGTCACGGGGCAGACCCAGCAGGTGCCACGGGTCGACTGACTGAGATGACCGAGACGACTGGCTGATGCACCACCTGTGCCCCTACTGTGCCAACTTGCTGTGCTTTATCCATCCGGCGCTCCACTCGTTGTTGTGAGCGTCGCTCCTCCACCCTCCGTTGTTGTTGGAGGGCGACTGCCTCCAACTGCCCAGTAGCGTCCTTCACGAGCCTCCTCCACTGAGGCCGATCTTGACACCGCTGGTACCAGTCATCGGCAAGTCCACTCAGCTCCACGTCCTCCTGTACCACATCACTCCATCTCTTCTCCAGCCCGTGCCACGCCCGTTTAGCCCCTCGATCCGGCCGAACAAAAGCTGTTTAGGCATGCGGTGATTGGGCATGCGGGCTACATGACCCAGCCAACGCAGCCTTGCCTGCCGGAGGAGCTCACTGATGGGACTTTGTCCAGATCTTTCAACGATTTGTGAGCTCCTCACAATCCAGCCTGCAGGTTAAACCCAAGATGGATCGTAGGCAGGCCAGCCTAAATGTTTATAACTGGCGAAGATGTTCATTTGAGGGGTCCACGTTCCGCAAGTGTAGAGAAGGGAGGGAATGACTGTGGCCAAAAAGACCCAAAGCTTCGTATGGAGCGACAGACCAGGTAGCTTCCACACAGCGTTACGCAACCGATGAAAAGATATTGCCGCTCGAAACGCTCCACTCTCTCCACAACTGCCCCATCACCAATTGGGAGTTGTGGGGGTGGAGTGTCCGATGGTACAAAATACTCAGGCAGGTGCTTTGTTTTGTTGGGGCTGATGGTAAGGCCCCACCTCTTAGTGGCACGCTCCAGTCTCAGCAGCAGCGTCTCCAACTCCTCTTCTGAATGAGCAGCTATTACCAAATCATCGGCATACATAACGTGGTTGACCAATAGGGAGCCATCCCTTGATCGCACCCGGGCATCTATCAGCCTCCCATTGTATCTGTACCAGATGGAAATTCCCCGGTACAGCTATTGAAGGCTTCACGAACTACGCAGTCGAAATAGATGTTAAATAATGTGGGAGCCAGAGGACATCCCTGTCGCACCCCAAGGTGTACAGTGAATGGCCCCAACTCCTGGCCATATAGTTTTACCCGGGCCTGCTCACCATCATGAAGGTCCTTAATGATTGTGAACACAGAGTGAGGAGCTCACAAATCCTCGAAAGATCTGGACAAAGTCCCATCGGTGAGCTCCTCCGGCAGGCAACGCTGCGTTGGCTGGGTCATGTAGCCCGCATGCCCAGCCACCGCATGCCTCAGCAGCTTTAATAAGGCCTACTGATAGTATCATAGGCCTTGACCAGGTCAATAAAGCAGAGATGTAGGTCTTCTTGGAATTCCCTACACCTCTGCTGTAGCAGACGGACAGAAAATATGGCATCTGTGCAGCAGAGGTCGCAACCGGGTACCTGATACCCGTAACCTACCGATACCCGGCCCCGTACGGGTACGGGTAGCCGTTTGCGACCCTGGTGCGGCCGGGTACGGGTAGGCCGTGAGTCACTGGTGAGTCACCGTTTGTCACTCATTTCGGGTAGGGTACGGGTACGGGTAGGCCGTGAGTCACCGGTGAGTCACCGTTTGTCACTCATTTCGGGTAGGGTATGGGTACGGGTAGCCGTGAGTCACCGGTGAGTCACCGTTTGTCACTCATTTCGGGTAGGGTANGGGTACGGTAGGCCGTGAGTCACTGGTGAGTCACCGTTTGTCACTCATTTCGGGTAGGGTACGGGTAGGCCGTGAGTCACTGGTGAGTCACCGTTTGTCACTCATTTCGGGTAGGGTACGGGTACGGGTAGGCCGTGAGTCACTGGTGAGTCACCGTTTGTCACTCATTTCGGGTAGGGTACGGGTACGGGTAGGCCGTGAGTCACTGGTGAGTCACCGTTTGTCACTCATTTCGGGTAGGGTACGGGTAGGCCGTGAGTCACCGGTGAGTCACCGTTGTCACTCATTTTGGGTAGGGTATGGGTACGGGTAGGGAACGGCTACCCGTACCTGCCGGGTGGGTACCCGTTTGCGACCCTGGTGCGGCCGGGTACAGGTACGGGTAAGGAATCAAAACCCGTTTGCGACTTCTGCGCTCCGCACAGGACTCAGAGACACCACCACACAGATGCTCTGTATCAACGTTTATTCGCGGGGCAATTAGACTGCCTGGGGAAATATTTCGAGCGGAGCGCCCAGCCTGACTCTGACTCCGTACGCAGTCACTCAAACGTTCTACGACGGAGGCTGCGAGAGTCGGAAGGAGAAGGAAAATGTAACCTTCGATTTAAAGTTTCTTTAGTGACTGCAGCAGGGATTCATCTTCTTGGTTCTTTCGGTAAAGTCACCACGTAGAAGGGAAATAATAAAATAAAAAAATGCAACATAAAAATATAATTGATAAATAATAAACTTTTTCCTTTTTAACCAATAAAATAAAAAAATAAAAACCAATAAAATAATAAAAATATTAAACAATAAAATATTAAATTTCGATTTAAAGCTTCTTTCGTGACTGCAGGGATTCATCTTCTTGTTTCTTCCTTTAAAGTCATCACGTAGAAGGGAAATAATAAAATAAAGTTTTTAATAACTAAATAATAATCTTTTACACTTGTAAACCAATAAAAAAAAAATATAAACCAATTAAACAATAAAAATATTAAACAATAAAATATTAAATTTCGATTTAAAGCTTTCGTAACTGCAGCATGGATTCATCTTCTTGGTTCTTTCGGTAAAGGCATCACGTAGAATGGAAATAATAAAATAATAAAAATAAACATAAATAATACTAAAGCATAATAAAATACAATTTGAATATAATAAAAATAAAACAATAAAATACAATTTGAAAATAATAAAAATAAAACATAATAAAACAATTCTCACGACGTTTCGGCCACAACGCAAGCAGCCGTCCTCAGGTGAAGATCAGGTCTGTCGGAAAGACAGCGTCTGAATGAAACGCCACCAGGCTTGGAGCGTATATTTAAGCTGCCAAGCCTGGGGCGTTTCATTCAGACGCTGTCTCCCCGACAGACCTGTTCTTCACCTGAGGACGGCTGCTTGCGTTGTGGCCGAAACGTCGTGAGAATTGTTTTATGTTTTANTTTTATTATTTTCAAATTGTATTTTATTGTTTTATTTTTATTATTTTCAAATTGTATTTTATTGNTTTATTTTTATTATTTTCAAATTGTATTTTATTATGCTTTATTTTTATTATTTTCAAATTGTATTTTATTGTTTTATTTTTATTATATTCAAATTGTATTTTATTATGCTTTATTATTATTTATGTCTATTTTTTATTATTTTATTATTTCCATTCTACGTGACTTTACCGAAAGAACCAAGAAGATGAATCCATGCTGCAGTCACGAAAGAAGCTTTAAATCGTATTTTATTGTTAAATTTTTATTATTTTATTATTTCCATTCCACGTGATGACTTTACCGAAAGAACCAAGAAAAAGAGAGCTCACACTCTTAGGTGTTGTCGCTAAAGTCACGTGAGTGAAAATAAATCTTAGAAGTAAAAATTCATAGAAATAAAAATAGAAATAAAATAAGAAAAATCACGACGTTCCGGAGGCAACACAAGTCTCTGCCACAGCTGAATTCACAGCCAGATTTGCTGCTGATGCAGCAAATCTGCTGATGCAGCAAATCTGCTGATGCAGCAAATGTGTCTGTGACGGTCCCACCTGATGACGGAGACTTGTGTTGCCTCCGAGACGTCGTGATTTTTATTATTTTATTTTAATAATAGTTTCATGATTATTTATTTACTTCTTCTCCCCCACCCTCCCACCCTCCCCCCATCCCTCCCCCTCTTCCCCCGCCCCCTCACCCTCCCTCCCCTCCCCCTACCCCTCCCTCCCTCCCACCCCTCCTCCCACCCACCCTCCCTCCCACCTACCCCTCCCTCCCACCCCTCCCCGCCCCCCTCACCCTCTCTCCCCTCCCCCTACCCCTCCCTCCCTCCCACCCCTCCCCCCTACCCCTCCCCCTCTTCCCCGCCCCCTCACCATCCCTCCCCTACCCCTCCCTCCCTCCCACCCCTCCCTCCCCACCCCTCCCCCCTCTTCCCCCGCCCCCTCACCCTCCCTCCCTCCCCCTACCCTCCCTCCCTCCCACCCACCCTCCCTCCCACCTACCCCTCCCTCCCACCCCTCCCCCGCCCCCTCACCCTCTCTCCCCTCCCCCTACCCTCCCTCCCCCCACCCTCCCTCCCCCCTACCCCTCCCCTCTTCCCCGCCCCCTCACCCTCCCTCCCTCCCCCTACCCCTCCCTCCCTCCCACCCCTCCCTCCCCCCTACCCCTCCCCCTCTTCCCCCGCCCCCTCACCCTCCCTCCCTCCCCCTATCCCTCCCTCCCCTCCCCCGCCCCCTCGCCATCCCCTCTTCACCCCCCACCCTCGCCCCCACCCCTCCCCCCTCATCTCCATGTGTCTCTGTGTATCTCTATGTATCTCTATGTGTCTCTATGTGTCTCCGTGTGTCTGTATCTCTATGTATCTCTATGTGTCTCTATGTGTCTCCGTGTGTCTCTGTGTCTCTATGTATCTCTATGTGTCTCCGTGTGTCTCTGTGTCTCTATGTGTCTCTGTATCTATGTGTCTCTGTGTGTCTCTGTGTGTCTCTGTGTCNCTGTGTCTCTGTGTGTCTCCGTGTCTCCGTGTGTCTCTGTGTGTCTCTATGTGTCTCTGTGTGTCTCTATGTGTCTCTCTGTGTGTCTGTGTCTCTGTGTGTCTCTGTGTATCTGTGTCTCTGTGNGTGTGTCTGTGTCTGTGTCTGTCTCTCTGTGTCTATGTATGTGTGTCTCTGTGTGTCTCTGTGTCTCTGTGTCTCTATGTGTCTCTGTGTGTCTCTATGTGTGTGTCTCTGTGTCTCTATGTGTCTCTATGTGTCTCCGTGTCTCTATGTATCTCTATGTGTGTCTCTATGTGTCTCTATGAGTCTGTGTCTCTATGTGTCTCTGTGTGTCTCTGAGTCTCTATGTGTCTCTGTGTCTCTATGTGTCTCTGTGTCTCTATGTATCTCTGTGTGTCTCCGTGTGTCTCCGTGTGTCTCCGTGTGTCTCTATGTATCTCTATTAGTCTCTATGTATCTCTATGTGTCTCTATTTATCTCTCTGTCTCTCTATTAGTCTCTATATATCTCTATGGGTCTCTATGTATCTTTATGGAGAGAGGGGAGGGGGAGAGAGAGAGGGAGGAGAGGTAATGGATATAGAGAGGGGGTGAGTTGCTAATCTCTGCGTCTAAAAACCACACCCTGCTCAGATTCTGCATCACCCCACACAGAGACCCATAGACTCACCACACAGAGACCCCACACAGAGACCCATAGCACCACACAGAGACCCAACTCACCCACAGAGACCCATATCANCACGAGACCCATAGACTCATCATCACCACACAGAGACCCATAGACTCANCACATAGAGACCCATAGACTCATCATCACACACAAGACCCAAGACTCACACAGAGACCCATAGACTCACCACACAGAGACCCACAGACTCATTACACCACCACACGAGACCCATAGACTCATCACACACAGAACCATAGCTCACCACACCACACGAGACCCGACTCACACCACCACACAGAGACCCACAGACTCACCANCACCACACNGAGACCCACAGACTTCACCACCACACAGAGACCCGTAGACTCACACCACACAGAGACCCACAGACTCACCACCAGCCACACAGAGACCCATAGACCACACAGAGACCCACAGACTNACCACACAGAGACCTAGACGTCACCACCACAGAGACCCACAACTCACACCACCCACACAGAGACCCGTAGCACCACCACCACACAGAGACCCACAGACTCACCACCACACAGAGACCCACAGAGCATCATCACCCCCACACAAGACCCATAGACTCANCACAGAGACCCATAGACTCATCACACACACAGAGACCCATATCACCACACACCCATAGACTCACCACCACACAGAGACCCGTAGACTCACCACCACACACAGAGACCCATAGACTCATCCACCACCACACAGAGACCCATAGACTCACCANCACCACACAGAGACCCACAGACTCACCACCACACACAGAGACCCATAGACTCATCACCACCACACAGAGACCCGTAGACTCACCACCACCACACAGAGACCCACAGACTCCCACCATACACCCACACAGAGACCCACAGACTCACCACCACCACACAGAGACCCACAGACTNACCACCACCACACAGAGACCCATAGACTCACCACCACCACACAGAGACCCATAGGCTCATCATGTATGGCATGCAATGTGTCTGTCTACATTGCCTGATCATTGTCTGTGTCCCTGTCTCTCTGTGTGTCCATGTGTCTGTGTGTGTACTGTGTGTGTCTGTGTGTCTGTCTGTGTATCTGCCCATGTGTGTCTGTGTCTCTGTGTGTGTCTGTGTGTGTCTCTGTGTGTGTCNGTGTGTCTCNGTGTGTCTCTGTGTGTGTCTCTGTGTGTGTGTCTGTGTGTGTATGTCTATGTGTGTTTCTGTCTATCTGGTGTATCTGTGTATCTGTGTGTGTGTCTGTGTCTATGTGTNTGTGTGTCGTCTATGTGTGTGTCTGTGTGTGTGTATGTGTGTGTGTGTGTCTGTGTGTGTGTAGTGTCTGTGTGTCTATGTGTGTCTGTGTGTGTGTCTGTGTGTGTGTCTGTGAGCGTGTCTGTTGTATGTCTGTGTGTGTCTGTGTGTGTGTCTGTGTGTGTGTCTGTGAGTGTGTATGTCTATGTGTGTGTCTGTGTGTGTGTCTGTGAGTGTGTCTGTGTATGTCTATGTGTGTGTCTGTGTGTGTATCTGTGTGTGTGTCTGTTGTCTGTGTGTGTGTCTGTGTGTGTCTGTGTGTGTGTGTCTGTGTGTGTGTATGAGTGTGTGTGTGTCTGTGTGTGTCTGTGTGTGTGTCTGTGTGTGTGTATGTCTGTGTCTGTGTGTGTGTGTGTGTGTGTGTCNGTGTGTGTGGTGTGTGTGTCTGTGTGTCTGTTGTGTGTGTTCTGTGTGTGTGTCTGTGTGTGTGTCTGTGTGTGTCNGTGTGTGTGTGTGTGTGTGTGTGTATGTGTGTGTGTGTGTCCGTGTGTGTGTGTGTGTCTGTGTGTGGTGTCTGTGTGTGTGTCTGTGTGTGTCTGTGTGTGTGTGTGTGTGTGTGTGTCTGTGTGTGGAGTGTGTGTGTGTCTGTGTGTGTGGTGTGTGTGTCTGTGTGTGTGTATGTCTGTGTGTGTGTCTGTGTGTGTGTGTGAATCNGTGTGTGTGTGTGTGTGTGTGTCTGTGTGTGGTGTGTGTGTGTCTGTGNGTGTGTTTTGTCTGTGTGTGGTCTGTGTGTACGTGTATGTGTGTGTGTGTCTGTGTGTGTATCTGTGTATGTGTCTGTGTGTGTCTGTGTTGCTGCTCATCATGACAGTGACGCTGGGTGTGGCATTTGTGGGAGGAGCCACGGTGCCGGTGGGAGGAGCCACGGTGCCGGTGGGAGGGGCCACGGGGTGTGTGGGCGGGGCCACGGGTGTGTGGGCGGGGCCACGGGGTGTGTGGGCGGAGCCACGGGGCCGGTGGGCGGGGCCACGGTGCCGGTGGGCGGGGCCACGGGGCCGGTGGGCGGGGCCACGGTGCCGGTGGGAGGAGCCACGAGGCTGGTGGGAGGAGCCACGGGGCCGGTGGGCGGGGCTAGTTTTGCTGGTGGGCGGGGCTACAGGTCTGGGGGGCGTGCTCTGATAGAGAGACGACGCCCCATCGATCTGCACAACGATATTTAAGTCTCGACGCAGACGGAGACGCGGGGAGACACGGGAGAGAGACACGGGGAGAGACGCGGGGAGAGACGCGGGGGAGACACGGGGACACGGGGAGAGACGCGGGGGGAGACACACGGAGACGGGGGAGAGACACGGGGGAGACACGGGGGGAGAGACACGGGGGAGAGACACGGGGTGAGAGACANGGGGGAGACAGGGAGAGAGACACGGAGACAGGAGACACGGGGAGAGACGGGGAGACACGGGGGGAGACACGCGGAGAGAGACACGGGAGAGACACGGGAGAGACACGGGGAGACAGGGAGGGAGACACGAGGAGAGACAGAATCTGATAGTGCAGCAGTAGAAAAGACGCAGACAGATGTCTAGACAGGGGAGAGTGTGAGAGAGAATGAGTGAGATAAGAGAGATAAGGGAGAGACAAGAGTGAGTGAGAGAGATAAGGGTGTGAGAGTGAGAAGAGAGAGATAAGAGAGAGATAAGGGAGAAAGATAAGAGTGAGTGAGTGAGAGAGATAAGGGAGACTGAGTGAGTGTGAGACTGACAGTGAGTGACTGTGTGAGTGAGTGACTGAGTGAATAAGTGACTGAGTGAGTGTGAGACTGACTGAGTGAGTGACTGAGTGAATAAGTGACTGAGTGAGTGTGAGACTGACTGAGTGAGTGACTGAGTGAATAAGTGACTGAGTGTGAAACTGACTGAGTGATTGTGCGAGTGTGAGACTGAGAGAGTGAGTGACTGTGTGAGTGAGTGACTGAGTGACTGACTAAGTGACTGAGTGAGTGTGAAACTGACTGAGTGATTGTGCGAGTGTGAGAGTGACTGAGTGACTGAGTGACTGACTGAGTGACAGAGTGAGTGTGTGAGTGAGAAACTGAGTGAGTGATTCGTGATGTCTGAACATCGTGCTGTGAACCTACGGGGTGATCATTCCGCGGTGATCATTCACCCTGCCGCTAACCCCTCCACCACCATGTCCACCTCACCACACCACCACCACACCACCACCATGTCCACCTCACCACACCCACCACACCACCACCATGTCCACCTCACCACACCACCACCACACCACCACCACCTCACCACCACCACCAGCATCAGAGAAGCTCAGCTAGCCGGACTGAACGCGAGATTCGCCGGCTACTTGCTGGAGGTGCGGCGCTTGGAGCTAAGAAACTCCGAGCTTGAGGAGCAGGTGGGGGGGTTAGTGGGGGGGTTGGTGGGGGGATTAGTGGGGGGATTGGTGGGGGGGAAAGGCGCACGGCTTCTGCGTCGCTGCTGCTGCTGCAGGAGGAGGGGGAGGCGATGCAGGAGGTCAAGCGAGGTTGGGCGAGCTGGCGAGAGACAAGGAGCAGGTGAGTGGGTGGGTGAGTGGGTGAGTGGGTGGGTGGGTGGGTGAGTGGTGGGTGGGTGAGTGGGTGGGTAGGTGGGTGGGTGAGTGAGTGTGTGAGTGGGTGGGTGGGTGAGTGGGTGGATGGGTGAGTTGGGTGAGTGGGTGGGTGAGTGGGTGGGTGGGTGAGTGGGTAGGTGGGTGGGTGGGTGAGTGAGTGTGTGAGTGGGTGGGTGGGTGAGTGGGTGGATGGGTGAGTGGGTGGGTGGGTGGTGAGTGGGTGGGTGAGTGGGTGGGTGGGTGGTTGGGTGAGTGGGTGGTGANTGGGTGGGTGGGTGAGTGGGTGGGGTGGGGGGGTGGGTGGGGGTGGGTGAGTGGTAGGGTGAGTGGGAGAGTGGGTGGGTGGGTGAGTGAGTGGGTGGGTGAGTGAGTGAGTGGTGGGTGAGTGAGTGAGTGGGTGGGTGGGTGAGTGGGTGGGTGGGTCAGTGGGTGGCTAGAGAAGAGGTGGACTGATACGGTACCAGAGGACATGGAGCTGAGTGAACTTGCCACACCCCACCCTCCCACCACCCTCCCACCCACCCACCCTCCACCCACCCACCCTCCCACCCACCCACCCACCCTACAACCCACCCACCCTCCCACCCTCCCACCCACCCTCCCACCCCCTCACCCACCCTCTCACCCACCCACCCAACCANCCCCCACCCACCCCCCCACCCACCCACTCACCCACCCACCACCCACTCACCCACCCACCCACTCACCCACTCACCCACCCACCCACCCACCCACCCACCCCCACTCACCCACCCACTCACCCACCCACCCACCCACTCACCCACCCACCCACCCACTCACCCACCCACCCACCCACTCACCCANCCACCACCCACTCACCCACCCACCCACCCACCCACTCACCCACCCACCCACTCACCCACCACCACCCACTCACCCACCACCCACCCACTCACCCACTCACCCACCCACCCACCACTCACCCACTCACCCCCACCCACCCCCCACNCACCCACCCACCCACCCAACCACCCACCACCCCCACCCACTCACTCACCACCCACCCACCCACTCACCCACCACTCACTCACCCACCCACCCACCCACCCCCACCCACCCCCCCCTCACCCACCCACTCACTCACTCACTCACCCACCCACCCACCCCCCCACCCACCCACCCACTCACTCACTCACTCACCCACCCANCCCCCACCCCCACCCACTCACTCACTCACTCACCCACCCACCCACCCACTCACCCACCCACTCACCCACCCCCNCACCCCCACCCACCCCCCANCCACCCCCCCAGCTACCCNAGACACCGACAGCCTCCACCACTGCGTCCTCCGTGCCGAGGCCGCCCTGGAGTCCGACGCGGCGCGCCGCCACCTCGCGCAGGAGGAGGCCACTCGCCACGCCTTGCCGGCGGGCGACGAGGGGCGGCGGGGCCAGGGTCTGACGTTTCNGGCCCGAGCCTCAGAGCAGNAGCTGGCCGAGATGGGCGCAGCACGAGGAGACCGTGGCCAGTTGATGATGGTGGAGGTGCTGGAGCGGTGAGGTCAGACGAGGTGGAGGTGGTGGTGGAGGTGGTGGAGGTGGTGGAGGTGGTGGTGATGGGCGCAGTCAGCGTCGTCGTCGATGATGATGGGCGACTGANACAGGGTGAGTGGGTGGGTGANTGGGTGAGTGAGTGGGTGAGTGTGGGTGGGTGGGTGAGTGGGTGGGTGAGTTGGTGGGTGGGTGAGTGAGTGGGTGGGTGGTGGGTGAGTGAGTGGGTGGGTGAGTGGGTGAGTGAGTGAGTGTGGGTGAGTGAGTGGGTGAGTGGGTGGGTGAGTGAGTGGTGAGTTAGTGGGTGGGTGAGTGGGTGNGTTAGTGGGTGAGTGAGTGGGTGGNTGAGTGGGTGAGTGAGTGGGTGAGTGGGTGAGTGGGTGGGTTAGTGGGTGGGTGAGTGAGTGGGTGGGTGGGGTGAGTGGGTGGGTTAGTGGTGAGTGGTGGGTGAGTGGGTGAGTGAGTGGGTGAGTGGTTGGGTTAGTTGGTGGGTGGGTGAGTGAGTGGGTGGTGGGTGAGTGAGTGAGTGGGTGGGTGGGTGAGTGAGTGGGTGAGTGGGTGGGTTAGTGGGTGAGTGGGTGGGTGAGTGGGTGAGTGAGTGGGTGGGTTAGTGGGTGAGTGGGTGGGTTAGTGGGTGGGTGAGTGAGTGGTGAGTGGGTGGGTGGGTGAGTGAGTGGGTGAGTGGGTGGGTTAGTGGGTGAGTGGGTGGGTGAGTGGGTGAGTGAGTGGGTGAGTGGGTGAGTGAGTGGATGATCTCGTGACCCCCAGAGGATCTGTTGGCCACGCTGAGGGGGCTTCAGCCATCGAAGGAGTCCCAGCGAGGGGGTGACGAGGTGGAGGTGGACGAGGTGGACGAGGTGGAGGAGGTGGAGGAGGTGGAGGAGGCTTTGGCCGAGAATGAGAAGATGATTAAAGAGGTGTGCGGGGGAGGGGGTAGGAGGTTAAACATCGTCAACACCATCCCCCTGACCCTCACCCACCTCACCACTGTGTACCTCACCACCCTCACCACCCTCACCACTGTGTACCTCACCACCCTCACCACCCTCACCACTGTGTACCTCACCACCCTCACCACCCTCACCACTGTGTACCTCACCCCCCTCACCACCCTCACCACTGTGTACCTCACCACCCTCACCACCCTCACCACTGTGTACCTCACCCCCTCACCACCCTCACCACTTACCTCACCCCCCTCACCACCCTCACCACTGTGTACCTCACCCCCCTCACCACCCTCACCACTGTGTACCTCACCCCCTCACCACCCTCACCACTGTGTACCTCACCACCCTCACCACCCTCACCCCCTCACCACCCTCACCACTGTGTACCCACCCCCCTCACCACCCTCACCCCCCTCACCACTTACCTCACCCCCCTCACCACCCTCACCACCCTCACCACTGTGTACCTCACCCCCCTCACCACCCTCACCCCCCTCACCACTGTGTACCTCACCCCCCTCACCACCCTCACCCCCCTCACCACTGTGTACCTCACCCCCCTCACCACCCTCACCCCCCTCACCACTGTGTACCTCACCCCTCACCCACCTCACCCCCCTCACCACTGTGTACCTCACCCCCTCACCACCCTCACCACTGTGTACCTCACCCCCTCACCACTGTGTACCTCACCCTCCTCACCACCCTCACCCACCTCACCACTGTGTACCTCACCACCCTCACCCCCTCACCACTGTGTACCTCACCCTCCTCACCACTGTGTACCTCACCCCCTCACCCCCCTCACCACTGTGTACCTTACCCTCCTCACCACCCTCACCCACCTCACCACTGTGTACCTCACCCCCCTCACCCCCCTCACCACTGTGTACCTCACCCCCCTCACCCCCCTCACCACTGTGTACCTCACCCCCCTCACCACCCTCACCACTGTGTACCTCACCCCCCTCACCCCTCTCACCACTGTGTACCTCACCCCCCTCACCACCCTCACCACTGTGTACCTCACCCCCCTCACCACTGTGTACCTCACCCCACAGGGCCGCGTCTGCCTCGCTGCTCTGGGCGTCTCTCTGCCTCACCACCCTCACCCCCCTCACCACTGTGCCCCTCACCCCCCTCACCACTGTGCCCCTCACCCTCACACCCTCACCCCCTCACCACTGCGCCCCTCACCCTCACCACCCCCCAGGGCCGCGTCTCCCTCACCGCTCTGCGCGTCTCCCTGCGAGCGGCTGTGTACCTCACCCCCCTCACCCTCACCACCCTCACCACCCCCTCACCACTGTGCCCCTCACCCCCCTCACCCCCTCACCCCTGTGCCCCTCACCCCTCACCACCCCCCACCGCGTCTCCCTCACCGCCCTGCGCGTCTCTCTGCGAGCGGCTGTGCCCCTCACCCCTCACCCCCCTCACCACTGTGTACCTCACCCCCCTCACCACCCTCACCCCCCTCACCACCCTCACCACTGTGTACCTCACCCCCCTCACCACCCTCACCCACCTCACCACTGTGTACCTCACCCCCCTCACCACCCTCACCCCCCTCACCACTGTGTACCTCACCCCCCTCACCACCCTCACCACTGTGTACCTCACCCCCCTCACCACTGTGTACCTCACCCCCCTCACCCCCCTCACCACTGTGTACCTCACCCCCTCACCACCCTCACCACTGTGTACCTCACCACCCTCACCACCCTCACCACTGTGTACCTCACCCCCCTCACCACCCTCACCCCCTCACCCCCCTCACCACTGTGTACCTCACCCCCTCACCACCCTCACCCACCTCACCACCCTCACCACTGTGTACCTCACCCCCTCACCACCCTCACCACTGTGTACCTCACCCCCCTCACCACCCTCACCCCCTCACCCCCCTCACCCACCTCACCACTGTGTACCTCACCCCCCTCACCACCCTCACCACTGTGTACCTCACCCCCCTCACCACCCTCACCACTGTGTACCTCACCCCCCTCACCCCCCTCACCACTGTGTACCTCACCCCCCTCACCACCCTCACCACTGTGTACCTCACCACCCTCACCACGTGTACCTCACCCCCCTCACCACCCTCACCACTGTGTACCTCACCCCCTCACCACCCTCACCACTGTGTACCTCACCCCCTCACCACCCTCACCACTGTGTACCTCACCCCCTCACCACCCTCACCACTGTGTACCTCACCCCCCTCACCACCCTCACCACTGTGTACCTCACCCCCCTCACCACCCTCACCACTGTGTACCTCACCCCCCTCACCACCCTCACCCACCTCACCACTGTGTGCCTCACCCCCCTCACCACTGTGTACCTCACCCCCCTCACCACTGTGCCCCTCACCCCCCTCACCACTGTGTACCTCACCCCCCTCACCACTGTGTACCTCACCCCCCTCACCACCCTCACCCCCCTCACCCCCCTCACCACTGTGTACCTCACCCCCCTCACCACCCTCACCCCCCTCACCCCCCTCACCACTGTGTACCTCACCCCCCTCACCACCCTCACCACTGTGCCCCTCACCCCCCTCACCACTGTGCCCCTCACCCTCACCCCCCTCACCACTGCGCCCCTCACCACCCTCACCACCCCCCAGGGCCGCGTCTCCCTCACCGCCCTGGGCGTCTCTCTGCGAGTGCTGTGTACCTCACCCCCCTCACCCCTGTGCCCCTCACCCTCACCCCCTCACCACCCTCACCCCTCACCCTCACCCCCTCACCACTGTGTACCTCACCCTCACCACCCTCACCCCTGTGCCCCTCACCCCCACAGGGCCGCGTCTCCCTCACGGCTCTGCGCGTCTCCCTGCGAGCGGCTGTGCGCGAGTCGGAGTCTCAGCGCCGTCTGGCGGCCTCGCTGGCGCTGCAGCGCGGCAGGCGGGGCGAGGACCACGTGGTCGCGCTCGCGGCCAATCAGGTGCGAGCAGTGGGGGGAGGGTGACACTTGTGGCCAATCAGGTGCGAGCAGTGGGGGGAGGGGTGTGACACTCGTGGCCAATCAGGTGCGAGTAGCGGGGGGGGGTCAAGGGGGGGTGACACTCGTGGCCAATCAGGTGCAAGCATTGGGGGGGTCAAGGGGGGGGTGACACTCGTGACCAATCAGGTGCAAGCACCAGGGGGTTTCAAGAAGGGGGGTGACACTCCCGGCCAATCAGGTGCGAGTAGCGGGGGGGATTCAAGGGGGGGGTGACACTTGCGACCAATCAGGTGCGAGCAGTGGGGGGAGGGGTGTGACACTCGTGGCCAATCAGGTGCGAGTAGCGGGGGGGTTCAAGGGGGGGTGACACTCGTGACCAATCAGGTGCAAGTAGCGGGGGGGTTCAAGGGGGGGGGGTGACACTCGCGACCAATCAGGTGCAAGTAGCGGGGGGGGTTCAAGGGGGGGGTGACACTCGCGACCAATCAGGTGCAAGTAGCGGGGGGGGTTCAAGGGGGTGGGGGTGACACTTGTGACCAATCAGGTGCAAGTAGCGAGGGGGGTTCAAGGGGGGGGGGTGACACTTGCGACCAATCAGGTGCAAGTAGCGGGGGGTGTTCAAGGGGGGGGTGACACTTCCGACCAATCAGGTGCAAGTAGCGGGGGGGGTTCAAGGGGGGGGGGTGACACTTGTGACCAATCAGGTGCAAGTAGCGGGGGGGGGTTCAAGGGGGGGTGACACTTGCGACCAATCAGGTGCAAGTAGCGGGGGGGGGTTCAAGGGGGGGGGTGACACTCGTGACCAATCAGGTGCGAGTAGCGGGGGGGGGGGTTCAAGGGGGGGGGGGTGACACTCGTGACCAATCAGGTGCGAGTAGCGGGGGGGGTTCAAGGGGGGGGTGACACTTGCGACCAATCAGGTGCGAGTAGCGGGGGGGGGTTCAAGGGGGGGTGACACTCGCGACCAATCAGGTGCAAGTAGCTGGGGGGGGTTCAAGGGGGGGGTGACACTCGCGACCAATCAGGTGCAAGTAACGGGGGGGGTTCAAGGGGGGGGGTGACACTCGCGGCCAATCAGGTGCAAGGAGCGGGGGGGGGGGTCAAGGGGGGGGGTGACACTTGCTACCAATCAGGTGCGAGTAGCGGGGGTTCAAGGGGGGTGACACTCGCGGCCAATCAGGTGCAAGTAGCGGGGGGGGTTCAAGGGGGGGGGGTGACACTCGCGACCAATCAGGTGCAAGTAGCGGGGGAGGGGTTCAAGGGGGGGGGTGACACTCGCGACCAATCAGGTGCAAGTAGCTGGGGGGGGGTTCAAGGGAGGGGGTGACACTCGCGACCAATCAGGTGCAAGTAACGGGGGGGGGGTTCAAGAAGGGGGGTGACACTTGCGACCAATCAGGTGCAAGTAGCGGGGGGGGTTCAAGGGGGGGGTGACACTTGCGACCAATCAGGTGCGAGTAGCGGGGGGAGGTCCAAGGGGGGGGTGACACTTGCGACCAATCAGGTGCGAGTAGCGGGGGGGGGTTCAAGGGGGGGGGGTGACACTTGCGACCAATCAGGTGCGAGTAGCGGGGGGGGTTCAAGGGGGGGGGTGACACTTGCGACCAATCAGGTGCGAGTAGCGGGGGGGGTTCAAGGGGGGGGGGGTGACACTCGCAACCAATCAGGTGCAAGCAGCTAGGAGATGTTGACTACCTCGCCTGGTACGCAGGAGGTCGTGGGTTCGATCCTGACCCTGACACCACAGCGGCTAGGAGATGTCGACTACCTCGCCGGGTACGCAGGAGGTCGTGACGACGCCTGCTGCTGCTGTCTGCGTCTCTCTCCCCGTGGTAGAGGTCGCAACCGGGTACCCGATACCCGTACCCTACCCGATACCCGGCTACCCGTACCCGGCCAGTACGGGTACCCGTTTGCGACCCTGGTGCGGCCGGGTACGGGTACGGGTGTAAGGAATCAAAACCCGTTTGCGACCTCTGCCCCGTGGTGGCCACAGCGTGGATTTGTCTCTCTGGGTCCCCCCCCTCCCCACAATTCAGTGGAGGTGGTGATGATGATGATGATGGTGACGGTGGTGACGATGATGGTGGTGACGATGGTGATGGTAGTGATGGTGACAATGGTGACGATGGTGATGATGATGATGATGGTGACGATGGTGATGATGACGATGGTGACGATGATGATGATGGTGACGATGATGATGGTGACGATGGTGATGGTAACGACGATGATGGTGATGGTGACGATGGTGACGACGGTGACGATGGTAACGATGGTGATGATGATGATGGTGATGATGACGATGATGGTGACGGTGATGATGATGGTGACGACGATGGTGACGACGATGGTGACGATGGTGACGATGGTGATGATGATGATGGTGATGATGACAATGATGTGATGTTGTATGTGTTGGTATTATGAAATTTTGATGAAAATAATAAAAATTAATAATTTTCCGAAAAATGCGCAATTCGCATTAATTATGATAGTGTGTGTATTAATATGCATAAATTATGATAATGCATGTGATTATATGCATAAATTATGATAATCGTAGTAATTATGCGGAGGCTTGCGATTATGTTAATGTGTGCAGTTATGATAATTTGCTTAGTTTCGTTTATCCAGAGTTATCAATCAGGATAACACGATTATCATAGATTCATTTACCGATTATCCTAGTGTGTGTTATAATATTTTAGGTCTCCATTTTCATATCTCATCGCAGGATACAGCTCTTATGAATAAGATGGTTTTGCATGGACTTGGAAAGAACACTCAATATGCTTCTGTGATAACAATTTTATTCTAACAAGCACGTGACATTCTATCATGCAGGTCAAACATGCGTCAATAATTCATGGGCAAGATTATGCAATTAACTAAATTGAATGACTAAAAATACTTCTTCATTGGCGAAATTATGCAGTTAACGAAAATGAATGACTAAAACATTTCTTATTCATGCAACTCGACGGCAGCAACTGCTTTGCACGATCAGTTGATATTGAACGCACCACCTCGAAATGGCAACCCTTTTTGAAACGCAAAGATCACTTTTTGAAAGTCTTATTCGTGTGCGTGCTGTGTGTGCGTTGTCCTCTCGTAATATTAATTGTGTCGTTAGCTTGTGTGGTGTGGGAGGATACGAACAGCTCCTGCTGCTCCCTCGCTCGGCGTGTCGCTCGGCTTTTGCTCTCTCTCTCTCTCCACTGCTGGATTGAGCGGCGTTGGCACGATGTTCCTTGAAGAAACTTGCTTGCTTGGCGCTTGATGGTTCCGGGGGCTTGGTGCTGCTCGTGCGCTCTCTCTTTCTACTGCTAGATGACGAGTTGGCACGATGCTGTCCTTGAAGATGCTCGGTCGCTCGTGTCGCTCGGTGTCGCTCGGTGGCGCAAGGTGTCGCTCGTTGTCGCTCGATGGCGCGCGGTGGCGCACGGTGGCGCACGTTCAGCGCAAAGTGGTGCACGGTGGCGCACGGTGGCGCAAGGTGGCGCAAGTTGGCGCTCGTTCAGCGATCTCCGCCTTTCCTGCGGGTTGTTCGCTGGTCGTCACTCTGACGAGGAGCGATGCTTCGTTCGTGGCAGGGTGGACGTTGGCGTCTTTGTTGGCTTCACTCGCAGCTCTGCGACTCAGGGTAGCGATTCTTCTCAGGTGGTGCAGACCTCGGCTTGTAGCTACGCGTCGCTACTCCGCGACCCTCGTCATTCTGAATGACAGGAGCTTCTTCGTTGGCGGCGACGAGGAGAGATGGTTGTCGCCCTGGAGAACTCTGGTGGGGCCTTAGCCCGGAGACGAGATGAGATGTAGGCCGGAGCTCGTGAAGATCTGTGGTGGAGCCGAAGATGGGCTCGTAGCCCGGATGATATGTGTGTTGGAGCCGAAGCCCGGACGATATGTGATGGGGGCCAGAGCCCCTGACGATCCGTGATGGAGGCCAGAGCCCCTGAAGATCTCTGTGATGGGGCCAGAGCCCCTGAAGATCTCTGTGATGGGGGCCAGAGCCCCTGAAGATCTCTGTGATGGGGGCCAGAGCCCCTGAAGATCTCTGTGATGGGGGCCAGAGCCCCTGAAGATCTCTGTGATGGGGGCCAGAGCCCTGACGATCTGTGATGGAGGCCAGAGCCCCTGTCGATCTCTGTGATGGGGGCCAGAGCCCCTGACGATCTGAGTTGTATGGATTTTCCTTCGGTTTATATCGGAAAATTCCACTCGGCTTCCCGAGTTGTTCAAAAGCTGTGTCATAAAACCTTCCTGTGGGGGTGGACCATCTGCGTCCGTGTGTGTGTCCGTCCGTGTGTTTCGCGTGCGTGTTTGTCCGTGTGTTTCGCGTGCGTGTTTGTCCGTGTGTTTATTAGCTTTGAAGACACAGCTGTGTGTGTCGTTCTGGAAGAAAGGGGGTGGGGTGGGGGCCTCGTGTCGGCTGCTTCAGAAGTTATCCATTAGCCAGACCGATGATTCGCGTTGAGTTAAAAAAAAAAACATTCGAATCCATGTTTTGTTACTGAATAATATTTGTCGCGAAAACCTACGCGTTAAGCGAGCTTAACTATTCACTCCCTTGCTCTGGGATCACATCCTTTGTCTCACACAGCTTAAGTTGGTTTGGTTTGGAAGTTGAAATGCAACTTATTTGCTGCTTGGTTATGCCGAAACAGTGTTCACGATGTTTCATCGTGACCCGATCTCTCATGGCAATGTTATTTCCATGCGTGTGCAATTTTTGCTGTCCGTGTTGTGGGGAGACAAAGGCGGTTGTTTCCACGGTGGGAGCATCCGGCGCATGCTTATTTATTCGAAGGCGTGTGTTAATTTCCTTTGAGCCCTTGCCCCAACTTTTATGGGTGTCATTTCCTGGCTTGGTGCCTGTGTGTGGAGATCCTCTCGGAAAGACAAAGGCGGCCGTGTTGCTCGCTTCCCATGGGTGTTGTGTTTGGTTAATTTTGAGAGCCTTCTCCGCCCTTGATTCCTCTTCTACTTTAATTCCGTACTTATTATTTGACTTCTTGTGATTATTTGATCTGATATCCCGGCTAGGAATTTGTTTTGGAGCGAAATAGATGCCATAATTATTCTTTGATGCTTCGGCCCGGCCGTGTAGATATTCTTTAAAGGTAAATACTGTCAGTACTTAATTAACAATGATGGGTCGCGATTCTGGTGCAATTTTTGTCTGGTTTTCAATTGGAGTGAGGATGGATACTGTTTGCTTAATCTTTATGGTTAAGTTGGTAACTTGTGTATTTAACATGGTTCAAAGACCCATCTGTGCTTTTTGTCGTCGATGCTGTTTCTTTGTTAAGAATATAATTATCTCTTCCTCCGTGTCTCCTGGTTCTGCAACCCCCCGCCTGCAATTCCCCCCCTCCCTTGTTCCTCTTGTGTGAATTTAGGGGAGTTTATTTTTTATTACCTTATTGCCCCCCCTTTCATGTCCTCTCTCCTTTGAAATGAGGTATGCGCGCATCTGTGGAAGTGTGGGGCCTCTGTGGAAGTGTGGGGGCGTGTTCGTTCCCACGTGGCCGCGTCTATAAAAAAAAAACGATATTATCTATGTTGGCAGAATAATTCTTAAAAAAAAATAATATTAAAAAAAAATAAAAAGGGGGTACATACACAACAGTCCGCCCTTTTGAAAATTATCAGGGGTCGATTTGGCCACTGGCGAATTTTCAAACAAAGTAATGCCCCCTTTTTATGTCATGCATCCCATCAGCCGCCCTTACTCTCGGCGGTTATTTCTTACGACGCGCGTGCACGTATTACAATCTTAACCTGGTTACATCTGAAATAAGCAAAGAAAATAACAACATGTTAACATTGATATTGCGTTACATCGGTTCTCATACATCATAACTCCGGCGAATATTCATTTTTGTTTTTGTTAAATCCTGGTTACATTTGAATTAAGCAAAGAAAATAACACACGTTAACATCGATATTGCGTTACATCGGTTCTCATACATCATAACTCTGACGAACATTCATTTTTGTTTTTGTTAAATCCTGGGAAACGCTAGGTAGCGGTTTCGAACGCATTTATGCGTTACCTTCCTCATGTTGCCTGGTTTACCACTTATCACTTTGATAATTTGATCACGGTTTTCGGGTTCGTTTTGTAGTTTCCTCTCTCACTCTCTCGCGTCGTGGGAGTGTGTGGTGAAAAATTGTGCTGCACGTAACCAGAATTCGCGCACACGACCCACTTTGACACTTGGTTCGTGGCATTCGCTCTCTCTGCGATTACATGCACATTTGCCGAGTCAGTGTGTCGATTTAATTCTGTCCTTCGTAATGTTGCCCTCTTTGTTTTTACGAGTGTGTTGGATTTCAACACCATTCCCGATACGTCATGGACATTCGTCTCCATTTTAGCACTCCGATCCACATAATTTTTGGTTTCCCTTGGATATTTTCCATTCAAAGGCTCACGCCTGCGCTCCTCAGGGCGTGTCTCTGTGTTCTCTCTTTGTCTCTGCTGTCTGCTATCCACCGTCCGATCACTCTTCCATTCAGCCCTGTCACTTGCAGCCTGCTCAGGGTTTAACACCTCGGCGGGTGGGGCGCGTGTTGGCCGCTCGCTCGCACTCACTGTGGATGGTTCATCACGTATTTGGACCGCATTCTGTGTTATTCCTCTATTCCCTCCTGGTATAGCCGGTGGAGGAATTGGTCGGAATTGGATCGATTGTGTTTGACCTCCCATCCTGCGATTCTCCTGAATGTTCGCATCCATACCTCCGCGGTCTGTGTAACACCTTCCCGCTAGGTGGTTATCTTCCCATCTCTGTGCGTAATTTGAACCTTGCGTGTGTCGTGGGATGGGGTGTTGATATGGTTCTGCTCTGAACCTCTCCCTCCTGCGATTCTCGTACATTTTTAGCCCAGTATTTCTCCCATTTGGGTGCCAAATTTTTCCTGGATTGTTACCTCGCCATCTTTGTGGGTAATTTTGATCTTGTGTGTGTCGTGGCATGGGGTGTTGGTATGGTTCTATTCTGAACCTCCCCCTCCTGCGATTCTCCTGAATGTTCGGCTTTGTGCCGCTCTCATTCTCGTGCCAACCTCTCTCTGGGTTATTTTGCCATGGGTGCGTGCGTTTCTGCTCTGTCCTGCATTGTGGGACTGCTCGGTGATTTTTATTCCTCTCTGAGAGGCTGGGTTCCTCATCCCTCTCCCTGTGTTCTGGATCCGAATTATGATTCTTAGCTCTGTACAACCATGCCATGTACGCCTTGCTCTCTATGCGGCGTAAGGATGCGGTTTCTGGATTCAAAACCATCCTCACCCTTTCTGTAATCTCTGGGCTCAAGGATTCAAAAAACATAATTTTGAACATTTTATCCCCTTCGTGGTATTGATTCACATCGCCTGCATAATACGCTCTTTTAAATTGGACGAGGTAGTCACGTGGATCTTGGTCCATGCCCTGGGTCATCGATTTTACAGCATAAAACCCCTCAGTGAGTGTCGAATATTCTCCAAACTTCCGAATCACTGCCAGGCTCAATTGTTTAAAATCATTTCTAACCTTGTGTGGTAGTGACTTTACCCATGGAATAGATTCTTTATGTAAGGTCCGTTTCAACAAACTCGCTTTTTCATCCCGTCTCCTCAGCCCTCTAATCATTGCCTCCTCTTCTACGGTTGCGATATGTGTGTGGATATCCATAGTCTTATTGTGGGGGTCAAAATCGGGAATTCTGACTAGAGCCTTGTCCATCAATTTAAGGGTTTTACTGGTGAATAGGTATTCCGAAAGTTGATTGCCGACAGCGTCATCATCAAACAAGTTATCATCAGGCAATCTGTCACTTTGGTCTGTGCTGTGTCGCTTGTGTTTAAGTGGTGTGCATTTTCTGTGTGCGCGCCCAGTGCCGTGTCGCTCGTGTTGCCATTTCCCTTCAGTTTTTTCCTCTGCCCTTAGTGTACCATGTCCTGGCGATTTTACTTTAACATTTTTCCTCCCTCTATCTGTGAAGTTGTCAGTCTCACATGTTTTTGTTTGCATATGTATCTCTCCATCCCTTCTCTCGAATTGTGAGGGTTTCCCTTTGTCAAGGATTTTTTGTTCGATATCCATAATTTTTGTGCGATCAATCCCTGGACTCTGTCCACGTACCCAAGAGTGTGATTTAATGTCACTTCCATATTTATTCTGTGGATCCACGTCTGTGAGTTTCGCTGGTGTCGCGAGCACTGATTTCTCTCCCGTTTCCTTTCCAAATTTTCCCTCATTCCACAATCCCTGTCTGTATGCCTGTGTGAGAAGGAATGAGTCCTGTCCTGCCTTCTCTGCAGTTTTTGCATCGTGTTCGCCTTCGTTACCTTTTATCCAGTCAATTAGTTTCCCCCGAGGTGTGTTCGTGTTATCGATACAGCTCCCTTCCCATATGTCTCTCTGACTGTACTGCTTTGTAACAGATTGGTCGGTACGTTTAAATACGAGCTCCCCGTATCCCGTAACCCATTCAAAATTATTCTTAATCCCAGCATCTCAAAAGTGTGGCGGGAGTTACTTTGAAATTCCCTTTCAGAGTGCATATAAAACAATTATCTCACAGAGTGTAGTCAATTTGACTCGAGCTATCTGTTATTTCCGATTCAGAGTGCGTACCTCTAACACCATTTATCAGAGGATGCAATTGGTTTGATACGATATTATCTTAATTCCACTGTCTCTGTTTTAACCTGCTATTCTGGGTTTTAACCTTAGAGGGCGTTTTTTAGTTTCCGCCGTTCACAATCACCATGCAATGTTCGATCCTGATATTCTGGTTAACACGAAGTGATTCATTCCATCATCCATGCAAAACACTGTCTGCGAGAGATCCCGGACGACGCCACCCATTATGTTGTATGTGTTGGTATTATGAAATTTTGATGAAAATAATAAAAATTAATAATTTTCCGAAAAATGCGCAATTCGCATTAATTATGATAGTGTGTGTATTAATATGCATAAATTATGATAATGCATGTGATTATATGCATAAATTATGATAATCACGGAGATAATCGTAGTAATTATGCGGAGGCTTGCGATTATGTTAATGTGTGCAGTTATGATAATTTGCTTAGTTTCGTTTATCCAGAGTTATCAATCAGGATAACACGATTATCATAGATTCATTTACCGATTATCCTAGTGTGTGTTATAATATTTAGGTCTCCATTTTCATATCTCATCGCAGGATACAGCTCTTATGAATAAGATGGTTTGCATGGACTTGAAAGAACACTCAATATGCTTCTGTGATAACAATTTTATTCTAACAAGCACGTGACATTCTATCATGCAGGTCAAACATGCGTCAATAATTCATGGCAAGATTATGCAATTAACTAAATTGAATGACTAAAAATACTTCTTCATTGGCGAAATTATGCAGTTAACGAAAATGAATGACTAAAACATTTCTTATTCATGCAACTCGACGGCAGCAACTGCTTTGCACGATCAGTTGATATTGAACGCACCACCTCGAAATGGCAACCCTTTTTGAAACGCAAAGATCACTTTTGAAAGTCTTATTCGTGTGCGTGCTGTGTGTGCGTTGTCCTCTCGTAATATTAATTGTGTCGTTAGCTTGTGTGGTGTGGGAGGATACGAACAGCTCCTGCTGCTCCCTCGCTCGGCGTGTCGCTCGGCTTTTGCTCTCTCTCTCTCTCCACTGCTGGATTGAGCGGCGTTGGCACGATGTTCCTTGAAGAAACTTGCTTGCTTGGCGCTTGATGGTTCCGGGGCTTGGTGCTGCTCGTGCGCTCTCTCTTTCTACTGCTAGATGACGAGTTGGCACGATGCTGTCCTTGAAGATGCTCGGTCGCTCGTGTCGCTCGGTGTCGCTCGGTGGCGCAAGGTGTCGCTCGTTGTCGCTCGATGGCGCGCGGTGGCGCACGGTGGCGCACGTTCAGCGCAAAGTGGTGCACGGTGGCGCACGGTGGCGCAAGGTGGCGCAAGTTGGCGCTCGTTCAGCGATCTCCGCCTTTCCTGCGGGTTGTTCGCTGGTCGTCACTCTGACGAGGAGCGATGCTTCGTTCGTGGCAGGGTGGACGTTGGCGTCTTTGTTGGCTTCACTCGCAGCTCTGCGACTCAGGGTAGCGATTCTTCTCAGGTGGTGCAGACCTCGGCTTGTAGCTACGCGTCGCTACTCCGCGACCCTCGTCATTCTGAATGACAGGAGCTTCTTCGTTGGCGGCGACGAGGAGAGATGGTTGTCGCCCTGGAGAACTCTGGTGGGCCTTAGCCCGGAGACGAGATGAGATGTAGGCCGGAGCTCGTGAAGATCTGTGGTGGAGCCGAAGATGGGCTCGTAGCCCGGATGATATGTGTGTTGGAGCCGAAGCCCGGACGATATGTGATGGGGGGCCAGAGCCCTGACGATCCGTGATGGAGGCCAGAGCCCCTGAAGATCTCTGTGATGGGGCCAGAGCCCTGAAGATCTCTGTGATGGGGGCCAGAGCCCCTGAAGATCTCTGTGATGGGGGCCAGAGCCCCTGAAGATCTCTGTGATGGGGGCCAGAGCCCCTGAAGATCTCTGTGATGGGGGCCAGAGCCCCTGACGATCTGTGATGGAGGCCAGAGCCCCTGTCGATCTCTGTGATGGGGGCCAGAGCCCCTGACGATCTGAGTTGTATGGATTTTCCTTCGGTTTATATCGGAAAATTCCACTCGGCTTCCCGAGTTGTTCAAAAGCTGTGTCATAAAACCTTCCTGTGGGGTGGACCATCTGCGTCCGTGTGTGTGTCCGTCCGTGTGTTTCGCGTGCGTGTTTGTCCGTGTGTTTCGCGTGCGTGTTTGTCCGTGTGTTTATTAGCTTTGAAGACACAGCTGTGTGTGTCGTTCTGGAAGAAAGGGGGTGGGTGGGGGCCTCGTGTCGGCTGCTTCAGAAGTTATCCATTAGCCAGACCGATGATTCGCGTTGAGTTAAAAAAAAAACATTCGAATCCATGTTTTGTTACTGAATAATATTTGTCGCGAAAACCTACGCGTTAAGCGAGCTTAACTATTCACTCCCTTGCTCTGGGATCACATCCTTTGTCTCACACAGCTTAAGTTGGTTTGGTTGGAAGTTGAAATGCAACTTATTTGCTGCTTGGTTATGCCGAAACAGTGTTCACGATGTTTCATCGTGACCCGATCTCTCATGGCAATGTTATTTCCATGCGTGTGCAATTTTTGCTGTCCGTGTTGTGGGGAGACAAAGGCGGTTGTTTCCACGGTGGGAGCATCCGGCGCATGCTTATTTATTCGAAGGCGTGTGTTAATTTCCTTTGAGCCCTTGCCCCAACTTTTATGGGTGTCATTTCCTGGCTTGGTGCCTGTGTGTGGAGATCCTCTCGGAAAGACAAAGGCGGCCGTGTTGCTCGCTTCCCATGGGTGTTGTGTTTGGTTAATTTGAGAGCCTTCTCCGCCCTTGATTCCTCTTCTACTTTAATTCCGTACTTATTATTTGACTTCTTGTGATTATTTGATCTGATATCCCGGCTAGGAATTTGTTTTGGAGCGAAATAGATGCCATAATTATTCTTTGATGCTTCGGCCCGGCCGTGTAGATATTCTTTAAAGGTAAATACTGTCAGTACTTAATTAACAATGATGGGTCGCGATTCTGGTGCAATTTTTGTCTGGTTTTCAATTGGAGTGAGGATGGATACTGTTTGCTTAATCTTTATGGTTAAGTTGGTAACTTGTGTATTTAACATGGTTCAAAGACCCATCTGTGCTTTTTGTCGTCGATGCTGTTTCTTTGTTAAGAATATAATTATCTCTTCCTCCGTGTCTCCTGGTTCTGCAACCCCCCGCCTGCAATTCCCCCCCTCCCTTGTTCCTCTTGTGTGAATTTAGGGAGTTTATTTTTTATTACCTTATTGCCCCCCCTTTCATGTCCTCTCTCCTTTGAAATGAGGTATGCGCGCATCTGTGGAAGTGTGGGGGCCTCTGTGGAAGTGTGGGGGCGTGTTCGTTCCCACGTGGCCGCGTCTATAAAAAAAAACGATATTATCTATGTTGGCAGAATAATTCTTAAAAAAAAATAATATTAAAAAAAATAAAAAGGGGTACATACACAACAGTGACCGTGATGATGATGGTGACGACGATGGTGACGATGGTGACGATGATGACGATGGTGATGATGATGGTGGTGACAATGGTGATGATGGTGATGGTGACAATGGTGATGATGGTTATGGTGACGATGGTGACGGTGATGATGGTGATAATGGTGATGATGGTGATGGTAATGATGGTGACGACGATGGTGACGACGATGGTGACGATGGTGGCGACGTGGTGCAGGAGGTGATCTCGACCCTGGAGGGCCATCTGCAGTCTGTCCGCGGGGAGATTCGCTCGCAGCTGCAGCGGTACCAGCAGACGCTCAACGCCAAGATGGTTCTGGACAATGAGATTTCCATGTACAGGTGGGTGAGTTGGTCAACGTGCGAGCTCCCTTACAGAACGCGAAGACCCAGAGACTCATCACCACCACACAGAGACCCATAGACTCACCACCACACAGAGACCCATAGACTCACCACCACACAGAGACCCGTAGACTCACCACCACACAGAGACCCATAGACTCACCACCACACAGAGACCCATAGACTCACCACCACACAGAGACCCATAGACTCACCACCACCACACAGAGACCCATAGACTAATCACCACCACACAGAGACCCATAGACTCATCACCAACAAGACCCGTAGACTCACCACCACACAGAGACCCATAGACTCACCAACAAGACCCATAGACTCACACCCAGAGACCCATAGACCCACCACCACACAGAGACCCATAGACTCACACAGAGACCCATAGACTCACCACCACACAGAGACCCATAGACTCACCACCACACAGAGACCCATAGACTCATCACCACCACACAGAGACCCACAGACTCATCACCACACAGAGACCCATAGACTCACCACCACACAGAGACCCATAGACTCACCACACAGAGACCCATAGACTCACCACCACCACACAGAGACCCATAGACTCACCACCACACAGAGACCCATAGACTCATCACCACACAGAGACCCGTAGACTCACCACCACACAGAGACCCATAGACTCATCACCACCACACAGAGACCCATAGACTCACCACCACACAGAGACCCATAGACTCACCACCACACAGAGACCATAGACTCATCACCACCACACAGAGACCCATAGACTCACACCACACAGAGACCCATAGACTCACCACCACACAGAGACCCATAGACTCATCACACCACACAGAGACCCACAGACTCATCACCACACAGAGACCCATAGACTCACCACCACCACCACACAGAGACCCATAGACTCACCACACAGAGACCCATAGACTCATCACCCAGAGACCCATAGACTCACCACCACCACACAGAGACCCACAGACTCGTCACAGTCTGTGAATTTCTTTCTGGTGCAGGAAGCTACTGGACGGGGAGGAAAGAAGAGTTCCCATCCCTCTAAGTCCTAAGATCGTGTCTAAGAAAGAACCTACGACCCCTAAGACCGTGTCTAAGGAAGAACCTAAGACTCCTAAGATTGTGTCTAAGGAAGAACCTAAGACCCCAAAGATTGTGTCTAAGGAAGAACCTAAGACCCCAAAGATCGTGTCTAAACAAGAACCTAAGACCCCTAAGACCGTCTCTAAGGAAGAACCTTCGACCCCTAAGATCGTGTCTAAGAAAGAACCTACGACCCCTAAGATCGTGTCTAAGAAAGAACCTTCGACCCCTAAGATCGTGTCTAAGGAAGAACCTAAGACCCCTAAGACCGTCACTAAGGAAGAACCTTCGACCCCTAAGATCGTGTCTAAGGAAGAACCTACGACCCCTAAGATCGTGTCTAAGGAAGAACCTAAGACCCCTAAGATCATGTCTCAGGAAGAACCTAAGACCCCTAAGATCGCGTCTAAGGAAGAACCTAAGACCCCTAAAATCGTGTCTAAGGAAGAACCTAAGATCGTGTCTAAAGAAGAACCTACGACCCCTAAGATCGTGTCTAAGGAAGAACCTACAACCCCTAAGATCGTGTCTAAGGAAGAACCTTCGACCCCTAAGATCATGTCTAAGAAAGAACCTATGACCCCAAAGACCGTGTCTACGGAAGAACCTAAGATTGTGTCTAAGGAAGAACCTACGACCCCTAAGATCATGTCTAAGGAAGAACCTACGACCCCTAAGATCGTGTCCAAGCAAGATCCTATGACCCCTAAGACCGTCTCTAAGGAAGAACCTAAGACCCCTAAGATCGTGTCCAAGCAAGATCCTACGACCCCTAAGATTGTGTCTAAGGAAGAACCTACGACCCCTAAGACCGTCTCTAAGGAAGAACCTACGACCCCTAAGATCGTGTCTAAGGAAGAACCTAAGACGCCTAAGACCGTCTCTAAGGAAGAACCTATGACCCCTAAGATCGTGTCTAAGGAAGAACCTAAGACCCCTAAGATTGTCTCTAAGGAAGAACCTAAGACCCTAAGACCGTGTCTAAGGAAGAACCTAAGACCCCTAAGATCGTGTCTAAGGAAGAACCTATGACCCCTAAGACCGTCTCTAAGGAAGAACCTAAGACCTCTAAGATCGTGTCTAAGGAAGAACCTAAGACCCCTAAGATCGTGTCTAAGGAAGAACCTACGACCCCTAAGACCGTCTCTAAGGAAGAACCTAAGACCGTCTCTAAGGAAGAACCTAAGACCCCTAAGACCGTCTCTAAGGAAGAACCTAAGACCCCTAAGATCATGTCTAAGGAAGAACCTAAGACCGTCTCTAAGGAAGAACCTAAGATTGTCTCTAAGGAAGAACCTACGACCCCTAAGATCGTGTCTAAGGAAGAACCTACGACCCCTAAGACCGTCTCTAAGGAAGAACCTAAGATCGTGTCTAAGGAAGAACCTACGACCCAAAGATCATCTCTAAGGAAGAACCTACGACCCCTAAGATCGTGTCTAAGGAAAAACCTACGACCCCTAAGATCGTGTCTAAGGAACAACCTACGACCCCTAAGATCATGTCTAAGGACGAACCTACAACCCCTAAGATCGTGTCTAAGGAACAACCTACGACCCCTAAGATCGTGTCTAAGGAACAACCTAAGATCGTGTCTAAGGAAGAACCTACGACCCCTAAGATCATGTCTAAGGAACAACCTACGACCCCTAAGATCGTGTCTAAGGAACAACCTAAGATCGTGTCTAAGGAAGAACCTACGACCCCTAAGATCGTGTCTAAGGAACAACCTAAGATTGTGTCTAAGGAACAACCTACGACCCCTAAGATCGTGTCTAAAGAACAACCTAAGAGCGTGTCTAAGGAAGAACCTACAACCCCTAAGATCGTGTCTAAGGAAGAACCTACGACCCCTAAGATCGTGTCTAAGGAGGAACCTACGACCCCTAAGATCGTGTCTAAGGAGGAACCTACGACCCCTAAGATCGTGTCTAAGGAGGAACCTACGACCCCTAAGACCGTGTCTAAGGAAGAACCTAAGATCGTGTCTAAGGAAGAACCTATGACCCCTAAGATCGTGTCTAAGGAACAACCTAAGATTGTGTCTAAGGAACAACCTACGACCCCTAAGATCGTGTCTAAAGAACAACCTAAGAGCGTGTCTAAGGAAGAACCTACAACCCCTAATATCGTGTCTAAGGAAGAACCTACGACCCCTAAGATCGTGTCTAAGGAGGAACCTACGACCCCTAAGATCGTGTCTAAGGAGGAACCTACGACCCTAAGATCGTGTCTAAGGAGGAACCTACGACCCTAAGACCGTGTCTAAGGAAGAACCTAAGATCGTGTCTAAGGAAGAACCTAAGTCCCCTAAGATCGTGTCTAAGGAAGAACCTACGACCCCTAAGACCCCAAGGAAGCACCCAGAGCCCCTAAGGCTGGCCCTGAAGAGGCGCAGGATGATGATGATGAGGAGGAGTTAGGGGAGGTGGTGGTGGAGGAGGAGATCGTCCCTGTGTTTCACCCAGAGAGGGGAACGGAGTCGTCGCCTCCTCCATCCTACGCCTCCTCGTGGACGAGGAGGAGGAGGTGAAGGAGGTGGTGGAGGAGGTGGTGGAGGAGGTGGTGGAGGAGGAGGAGGTGAAGGAGGTTGTGAGGAGGGCGGAGAAGGACGTTCCCGCGAAAGAGGTTGTGTCGAAAAAGTTGAAGCAGGAGTTTGTGAAGAAAGACGCGGAGGAGGAGGAGGAGAAGGTGGCGGTGGTGATGAGGAAGGCTACGAAGATGCGGATGGTGGAGGCGATGAAGTCTGAGAGGACGGAGGTGGAGGAGGTGGTGGAGGTGGTGGAGGAGGAGGTGATTGAAGAAGCCAAGGTTGAGGTGGTGGAAGCCGCTGTTGTTGGGGCTGAAGTTGCCCTTGAAGAAGCCGAACTTGAAGTTGAACTTGAAGAAACTGAAGAATCCAAAGGCAACGGAATCACAACCGAGGCCAAAGAAACCGAGGAGTCTGCAGAAGTTGAAGCAACTAAAGCTGTCGAAGAAGTTGAAGCAACTGCAGAGGTTGAATCTGACGAGGTTGAGGCAACCCAAGCCGCTGAAGGAGTTGATGCAACTGAAGACGCTGAAGTTGAAGCCGCTGAAGATATTGATGCAACCCAAGCCACTGAAGAAGTTGACGCCACTGAAGACGCTGAAGACGTTGACACAACCGAAGCCGCTGAAGAAGTTGACGACGTTGAAGTTGAAGAAGTTGAAGTTGAAGCAACCCAAGTCGCTGAAGAAGTTGACGACGTTGAAGTTGAAGACGCTGAAGTTGAAGCAACCCAAGTCGCTGAAGAAGTTGACGACGTTGAAGTTGAAGACGCTGAAGTTGACGCAACCCAAGTCGCTGAAGAAGTTGACGCCACTGAAGATGCTGAAGACGTTGACGCTGCTGAAGACGCTGAAGAAGTTGATGCCACTGAAGACGCTGAAGACGTTGACGCTGCTGAAGATGTTGAAGTTGACGAGGTTGAAGCAACCCAAGCCGCTGAAGGAGTTGACGCCGCTGAAGACGTTGAAGTTGGAGCCGCTGAAGAAGTTGATGCAACCCAAGCCGCTGAAGGAGTTGACGCAACCCAAGCCGCTGAAGAAGTTGATGCAACCCAAGCCGCTGAAGGAGTTGACGCCGCTGAAGACGTTGAAGTTGATGCCGCTGAAGAAGTTGACGCCACTGAAGACGCTGAAGAAGTTGACGAAGTTGAAGTTGAAGAAGTTGAAGTTGACGCAACCCAAGTCGCTGAAGACGTTGACGCTGCTGAAGACGCTGAAGAAGTTGACGCAACTGAAGACGTTGAAGTTGACGAGGTTGAAGCAACCCAAGCCGCTGAAGGAGTTGACGCCGCTGAAGACGCTGAAGTTGATGCCGCTGAAGGAGTTGATGCAACCCAAGCCGCTGAAGGAGTTGATGCCACTCAAGACGTTGAAGTTGAAGCCGCTGAAGAAGTTGACGCAACTGAAGACGTTGACGCAACCCAAGACGTTGTAGGAGTTGACGGAGGAGCCGATGAGGCGTCGATGGAGGAGACGCGGGTCGACCCGGAGGCAGCCGCCGCCCCCTCCCCCCCCGCGGGGACACAAAGACGGCCGTGGTGGAGGAGGAGGTGGTGGAGGAGGTGGAGGTGGAGGCCGTGGTGGAGGTGGAGGAGGTGGAGGAGGTGGAGGTGGAGGAGGTGGAGGTGGAGGTGGAGGAGGTGGTGGTGGAGGTGGAGGAGGCCATCGAGCAAATCACAGCGGCCCTGCAGGCGACTTCTCACCACCTCGTCGGGGGAGATGACGAGGTGGAGGTGGTGGAGGTGGAGGTGGTGGAGGTGGTGGATGAGGTGGAGGTGGAGGTGGTGGAGGTGGAGGAGGTGGAGGAGGAGGTGGAGGTGGAGGAGGTGGAGGAGGTGGAGGCTGTGGTGGAGGTGGAGGAGGCCATCGAGCAAATCACAGCGGCTCTGCAGGCGACTTCTCACCACCTCGTCGGGGGAGATGACGAGGAGAAGGTGGAGGAGGTGGAGGTGGTGGATGAGGTGGAGGAGGTGGAGGAGGTGGAGGTGGAGGAGGTGGAGGAGNTGGAGGAGGTGGAGGAGGGAGGTGGAGGAGGTGGAGGTGGAGGGAGGAGGTGGAGGAGGTGGAGGCCGTGGTGGAGGTGGAGGAGGCCATCGAGCAAATCACAGCGGCCTTGCAGGCGACTTCTCACCACCTCGTCGGGGGAGATGACGAGGAGAAGGTGGAGAAGGTGGAGGTGGTGGTGGAGGGTGGAGGTGGTGGAGGTGGAGGAGGAGGTGATTATCGAACTGCGAACTGAAGATCGGAAATCTTCGTGGAGCGACGAGGTGAGGACGCTACGAGGTGACGACGACGACGAGGATGAAGATGAGGAGGAGGAGAAGGTGGAGGAGGTGGAGAAGGATGTGGAGGTGGAGGAGGAGGTGGAGAAGGAGGTGGAGAAGGTGGAGGAAGTGGAGAAGGTGGAGGTCGAGGAGAAGGTGGAGGAGGTGGAGGAGAAGATGGAGGAGAAGGTGGAGGTGGAGGAGGTGGAGGAGGAGGTGATTATCGAACTACGAACTGAAGACCAGAAGTCTTTGTGGAGCGACGAGGTGACGACGCTACAAGGTGACGACAAGGACGACGACGAGGACGACGAGGAGGTGGAGGCGGTGGTGGAGGAGGAGGTGGAGGAGGAGGTGGAGGAGGAGGACGACGAGGAGGAGATGGAGTCGACCAAGGGAGAGCAAGGCGACGACGATGGCGACCGGGGAATCGACTCGGATGAGGTGAGGGGGAGGGGGGAGTTGGGGAAGGGGAAGTTTGCATCGCTGTCGTCATCAACGTCGTCATCAGGGTCAGGGTCACCGTCATCAGGGTCAGGGTCACCGTCATCAGGGTCAGGGTCACCGTCATCAGGGTCAGGGTCACCGTCATCAGGGTCAGCGCCACCACCATCAGGGTCAGGGTCACCGTCATCAGGGTCAGGGTCACCGTCATCAGGGTCAGGGTCACCGTCATCAGGGTCAGGGTCACCGTCATCAGGGTCAGGGTCACCGTCATCAGGGTCAGGGTCACCGTCATCAGGGTCAGGGTCACCGTCATCAGGATCAGGGTCACCGTCATCAGGGTCAGGGTCACCGTCATCAGGGTCAGGGTCACCGTCATCAGGATCAGGGTCACCGTCATCAAGGTCAGGGTCACCGTCATCAGGGTCAGGGTCACCGTCATCAGGGTCAGGGTCACCGTCATCAAGGTCAGGGTCACCGTCATCAGGGTCAGGGTCACCGTCATCAAGGTCAGGGTCACCGTCATCAGGGTCAGGGTCACCATCATCAGGGTCACCTCCGCAGCCCTGTACCACGTGTCCCCGGCTCTCCGCCCGACTTTGAGAGATCTCCTCTCTGGCCACGCTGGCGACGTTTGAGCCGTCGGCTTTCTGCTGCAGCAAATTCCACCACCGCTGCCACCACCACCACCACCTTCACCACCACCACCACCACCTTCACCACACCACCACCACCTTCACCACCACCACCACCACCATCACCACCACACCACCATCACCACCACCACCACCATCACCATCACCACCACCACCACCACCATCACCACCACCACCACCATCACCACCACCACCACCACCTTCATCACCACCACCATCACCGCCACCACCATCACATTCACCACCATCACCACCATCACCACCATCACATTCACCACCATCACCACCACCACCTTCACCACCACCACCATCACCACCACCCCTTCACCACCACCACCCCTTCACCACCTCACCATCACCACCACCACCACCACCATCACCTCCACCACCACCACCATCACCACACCACCACCACCTTCACCACCTCCACCATCACCACCTTCACCACCTCCACCACCACCATCACCACCACCACCACCACCGTCTTCGTTGTCTCCCCAAGGTGTACGAGGTGGACGACGTGACGGTGATGGGCGATGTGAGGGAGGTTGACGAGGAGGAGGAGGACGACGTTGATGACGACGAGGTTGAGTCTTCGTCACCCGAAGAGGGCGACTCTCTGCGCAGCAGCAGCTGCACAACGGAGCGAGCGACGAGGCCGAGCTGCTGATGAGGATGGCGGAGACGACACCGCACTCCCTGCCACGTGAGTCCACCAGCAGAGCTGATGATGGTCGTGATGGTGGTGATGGTGGTGGTGGAGGTGGTGGTGGTGAAGGTGGTGGTGGTGAAGGTGGTGGTGGTGGTGTGGTGAAGGTGGTGGTGGTGACGGTGGTGGTGAAGGTGGTGGTGATGGTGGTGANGGTGGTGAAGGTGGTGGTGGTGAAGGTGGTGGTGGTGGTGATGGTGGTGGTGGTGATGGTGGTGATGGTGGTGAAGGTGGTGGTGGTGGTGGTGAAGGTGGTGGTGGTGATGGTGAAGGTGGTGGTGGTGGTGGTGATGGTGGTGAAGGTGGTGGTGATGATGGTGATGGTGGTGGTGGTTAAGGTGGTGAAGGTGGTGGTGGTGATGGTGGTGATGGTGGTGATGAAGACGACAATGATGACGATGATGATGACAATGATGATGTTAATGATGACGATGTTGACGATGTTGACGATGTTGATGATGATGTTGATTTCAGGAGATCTCGTGGCCATGATGAAGGAAGTGACCCAACTCACAAAGAGCGCCGTGCTGGAGCACACCGTGGGGCAGCAGGAGGTGGAGGAGGTGGAGGAGGAGGTGGAGGAGGTGGTGGAGGAGGTGGAGGAGGAGGAGGAGGTGGTGGAGGAGGTGGAGGAGGTGGAGGAGGTGGTGGAGGAGAAGGTGAAGGTGGAGCAGGAGGGGGTGAAGGAGGTGGAGGAGGTGGAGGTTGTGAAGGTGAAGGAGGTGGAGGAGGTGGTGATGGTGGAGGGGGTGGAGCAAAACGGGGTGGAGGAGGAGGAGGTGGTGGAGGTGGTGGAAGAGGTGGAGGTGAAGGAGGTGGAGGATGTGGAGGAGGTGGAGGGGTGGAGTTTGTGAAGGAGAAGGTGGAGGGGGTGAAGGTGGAGGTGGTGGAGGTGGAGGAGGTGGAGGGGGTGGAGGTGGAGGGGTGGAAGTGGTGGATGCCTCCAAGTCCATTATCCACCAGAAGGGAACATCGTCCCAGTAACCTAATCCTATAGATAACCTCCTCATCCCATATAGAACCTCGCAGTCCTATAGAGAACCTTCTAATCCTATATAGAACCTCGTAGTCCTATAGAGAACCTTCTAATCCCATATAGAACATCGTAGTCCTATAGAGAACCTTCTAATCCTATATAAAACCTCGTAGTCCTACAGAGAACCTTCTAATCCCATATAGAACCTCGCAGTCCTATAGAGAACCTTCTAATCCCATATAGAACCTCGCAGTCCTATAGAGAACCTTCTAATCCTATATAGAACCTCGTAGTCTTATAGAGAACCTTCTAATCCCATATAGAACCTCGCAGTCCTATAGAGAACCTTCTAATCCCATATAGAACCTCGCAATCCTATAGAGAACCTTCTAATCCCATATAGAACCTCGCAGTCATATAGAGAACCTTCTAATCCCATATAGAACCTCGCAGTCCTATAGAGAACCACCTCATCCCATATAGAACCTCGCAGTCCTATAGAGAACCTTCTAATCCCATATAGAACCTCGCAATCCTATAGAGAACCTTCTAATCCCATATAGAATCTCGCAGTCCTATAGAGAACCTTCTAATCCCATATAGAACCTCGCAGTCCTATAGAGAACCACCTCATCCCATATAGAACCTCGCAGTCCTATAGAGAACCACCTCATCCCATATAGAACCTCGCAGTCCTATAGAGAACCTTCTAATCCCATATAGAACCTCGCAATCCTATAGAGAACCTTATAATCCCATATAGAACCTCGTAGTCCTATAGAGAACCTTCTAATCCCATATAGAACCTCGCAGTCCTATAGAGAACATTCTAATCCCATATAGAACCTCGCAGTCCTATAGAGAACCTTCTAATCCCATATAGAACCTCGCAATCCTATAGAGAACCTTCTAATCCCATATAGAACCTCGCAGTCCTATAGAGAACCTTCTAATCCCATATAGAACCTCGCAGTCCTATAGAGAACCTTCTAATCCCATATAGAACCTCGCAGTCATATAGAGAACCTTCTAATCCCATATAGAACCTCGCAATCCTATAGAGAACCTTCTAATCCCATATAGAACCTCGCAGTCCTATAGAGAACCTTCTAATCCCATATAGAACCTCGCAGTCCTATAGAGAACCTTCTAATCCCATATAGAACCTCGCAGTCCTATAGAGAACATTCTAATCCCATATAGAACCTCGCAGTCCTATAGAGAACATTCTAATCCCATATAGAACCTCGCAGTCCTATAGAGAACCTTCTAATCCCATATAGAACCTCGCAGTCCTATAGAGAACCTTCTAATCCTATATAGAACCTCGCAGTCCTATAGAGAACCTTCTAATCCTATATAGAACCTCGCAGTCCTATAGAGAACCTTCTAATCCCATATAGAACCTCGCAGTCCTATAGAGAACCTTATAATCCATATAGAACCTCGCAGTCCATAGAGAACCTTCTAATCTCATATAGAACCTCGTAGTCCTATAGAAAACCTTCTAATCCCATATAGAACCTCGCAGTCCTATAGAGAACCTTCTAATCTCATATAGAACCTCGCAGTCCTATAGAGAACCTTCTAATCCCATATAGAACCTCGTAGTCCTATAGAGAATCTTCTAATCCCATATAGAACCTTGCAGTCCTATAGAGAACCTTCTAATCCCATATAGAACCTCGCAGTCCTATAGAGAACCTTCTAATCCCATATAGAACCTCGCAGTCATATAGAGAACCTTCTAATCGCATATAGAACCTCGCAGTCCTATAGAGAACCTTCTAATCCCATATAGAACCTCGCAGTCATATAGAGAACCTTCTAATCCCATATAGAACCTCGCAGTCCTATAGAGAACCTTCTAATCCCATATAGAAACTCGCAGTCCTATAGAGAACCTTCTAATCCCATATAGAACCTCGCAGTCCTATAGAGAACCTCCTAATCCCATATAGAACCTCGCAGTCCTATAGAGAACCTTCTAATCCTATATAGAACCTCGTAGTCCTATAGAGAACCTTCTAATCCTATATAGAACCTCGTAGTCCTATAGAGAACCTTCTAATCTCATATAGAACCTCGCAGTCCTATAGATAACCTAATCCCATATAGAACCTCGTAGTCATATAGATAACCTCCTAATCCCATATAGAACTTGTAATCCTATAGATAACCTCCTCATCCCATATAGAACCTCGCAGTCCTATAGAGAACCTTCTAATCCTATATAGAACCTCACAGTCCTATAGAGAACCTTCTAATCTCATATAGAACCTCGCAGTCCTATAGATAACCTAATCCATATAGAACCTCGTAGTCCTATAGATAACATCCTAATCCCATATAGAACTTGTAATCCTATAGATAACCTCCTCATCCCATATAGAACCTCATAGTCCTATAGATAACCTCCTAATCCCATATAGAACTTGTAATCATATAGATAACCTCCTCATCCATATAGAACCTCATAGTCCTATAGATAACCTCCTCATCCCATATAGAACCAGCTTGTAGTACTATACAGAACCAGCTTGTAGTACCATCTCGAATATTTTTGACTGTCTCCCCATCTCATATTCGGAGTCTCTCTCTGTCTCTGTGTCTCTCTGTGTCTCTCTGTGTCTCTGTCTGTGTCTCTGTGTCTCTGTCTCTCTCTCTGTATCTCTCTGTCTCTCTGTGTCTCTCGGTCTCTGNCTCTCTCTCTGTCNGTCTGTGTCTCTCTGTCCTCTCTCTGTCTCTCTGTGTCTCTCTCTGCTTGTCTGTGTCTCTGTCTCTGTGTCTCTGTTCTGTGTCTCTGTCTGTGTCTCTCTGTCTGTCTCTGTCTCTGTATCTCTCTGTCTCTCTGTGTCCCTCTCTGTGTCCTCTCTGTGTCTCTGTCTCTCTGTCTCTCTGTGTCTCTCTCTGCGTCTCTGTGTCTGTCTCTGTGTCTCTGTCTCTGTGTCTCTCTGTCTCTCTCTATCCACGGTACCCTTGATACAACACAGTTTAGTGGTAGTTTAATCTGTGGGTCTACGTGGGTCTCTGTAGGTGTCTGTGGGTCTCTGTGGGTCTCTGTGAGACTCTGTGGTTATCTGGGTCTCTGTGGGTCTCTGTGGGTGTCTGTGGGTCTCTGTGGGTCTCTGTGGGTCTCTGGGTCTCTGTGGGTCTCTGGGTCTCTGGGTCTCTGTGGGTCTTTGTGGGTCTCTGGGTCTCTGTGGGTGTCTGTGGGTCTCTGTGGGTCTCTGTAGATCTCTGTGGGTATATGGGTCTCTGTGGGTCTCTGTGGGTCTCTGTGGGTGTATGTGGGTGTCTGTGGGTCTGGGTGTCTGTGGGTCTCTGTGGGTGTCTGTGTGGGTCTCNGTGGGTGTCTCTGTGGGGTCTCTGTGGGTCTGGGTCTCTGGGTCTCTGTGGGTGTCTGTGGGTCTCTGTGGGTCTCTGTAGATCTCTGTGGGTATATGGGTCTCTCTGGGTCTCTGTGGGGTGTCTGTGGGTGTCTGTGTGGTGTCTGTGGGTCTGGGTGTCTGGTCTGGGTGTCTGTGGTCTCTGTGGGTCTCGCGTTTAGAGTATTTGGAGCTTGCTAATCTCGGGGTTCGAGATTCTAGGGGGTTCACTCAATGCCTTTCTGATGTATGATGGAGGTGGTGGTGGTGATGGTGGTGGTGGTGATGGTGGTGATGGTGGTGGTGGTGGTGGTGGTGATGGTGGTGGTGGTGGTGATGATGAGAATGTAGCTCTTAATAAAACCGATAATGATGCTGCTGCTGATGATGATCTGATGCTGATTATGCTGATGATTATGATGATGATGCTCCTACTGATACTACAGATGCTGCTGCTGCTGATGATGATATTCACAATGCAATCCCGCTTCAAGTGCTTCCAATGATAATTGTGATGCTGCTGATGATACTGCCGCTGCTGCTGCTGATGATGATGATTTCACTACCAAATGATTTCAGTGCATCCAATAAACTGTGGCCGTATCCAAAGTCAAAAGGTTCTGAGAAATATCGTTGACCCCACCCCTACCACTTACACCAACCCTGACCCCTGACCCTTGACCCCTACCACTGACCCCTACCACTGACCCCACTGACCCCACCACTACCACTGACACAGTGAGCTAGTAGGAGTTAGTAGGAGTTAGTAGGAGTCGTCATAATAAACAATTTTGACTTCCCCGTGTGAGTATTCACCTCCAGTGACCTTGAGGGGCGGGGAGCGGTGGGTGTAGTGGTTAGCGCACCGGCCTATGAACCCACCACCACCACAGTGATAGCGATTAACTGAACCGGTCCTGGGCCTCTCCTAGGTCGACTCAGCCTCAAAGGAGTACCTGGTGAGGTGTGTAAACATCGCCACTCGGGAGACAAAGGCGGTCGGGCGTGGTGCTGGCCACCCACCCCCTCGTGTGCCGTGCCGGCCTTCATAGGTGCTCGCTAACAGCACTTGCCCCTACAGTCTGTTCAGGCTACACGGGGGGTCTTTGTCTGTGTGTCTCTGTGTGTGTGTGTGTCTGTGTGTGTCTGTATCTGTGTGTGTCTGTGTGTGTGTCTGTGTGTGTGTGTGTCTGTATCTGTGTGTGTCTGTGTGTGTCTGTGTGCGTGTCTGTGTGTGTGTCTGTGTGTTTGGCTGTGTGTGTGTGTGTCTGTCTGTATCTATGTGTCTGTGTGTGTGTCTGTGTGTGTGTCTGTGTGTTTGTCTGTGTGTGTGTGTCTGTGTGTGTGTCTGTGTGTGTGGCTGTGTGTGTGTGTCTGTCTGTATCTGTGTGTGTCTGTGTGTGTGTCTGTGTGTGTGTCTGTGTGTGTGGCTGTGTGTGTGTGTCTGTGTATCTGTGTGTGTCTGTGTGTGTGTCTGTGTGTGTCTCTGTGTGTGCATGTGTGCACGTGAGGAGCGGTGGTGTAGTGGTTAGCGCACCGGCCTATGAACCCACCACCACCACAGTGATAGCAATTAACTGAACCGGTCCCAGGCCTCCCCTAGGCCGACTCAGCCGCAAATGAGTACCTGGTGTAGCGCTGCTAGCACTGGGGAGACAAAGGCGGCCGGGCGTGTTGGAAGCCTTCATAGACGCTGCTACTCGCTAGCAGCACTTGCCCCTACAGCCTGTTAGAGGCTACACGGGGGATCTTTGTCTTTGAATTGGTGGGTGAGTGGGTGGGTGGGTGAGTGAGAGGGTGGGTGAGTGAGTGGGTGGGTGGGTGGGTGAGTGAGTGAGTGGGTGAGTGAGTGAGTGAGTGGGTGAATGAGTGGGTGGGTGAGTGGGTGAATGAGTGGTGAGTGGGTGAGTGGGTGGGTGAGTGAGAGGGTGGGTGAGTGAGTGGGTGGGTGGGTGAGTGAGTGAGTGAGTGGGTGAGTGAGAGGGTGGGTGAGTGAGTGGGTGGGTGGGTGAGTGAGTGAGTGAGTGGGTGAGTGAGTGAGTGAGTGGGGAATGAGTGGGTGGGTGAGTGGGTGAATGAGTGGTTGGGTGAGTGGGTGAGTGGGTGAGTAGGTGGGTGAGTGAGAGGGTGGGTGAGTGAGTGGGTGGGTGAGTGAGTGGGTGGGTGGGTGGGTGGTGAGTGGGTGAGTGAGTGAGTGAGTGAGTGAGTGGGTGAGTGAGTGAGTGAGTGGATGAGTGGTGAGTGAGTGGCTGAATGAGTGGGTGGTGAGTAGGTGGGTGGGTGAGTGGTGAGTGAGTGGGTGAGTGAGTGAGTTGGTGAGTGGGTGGGTGAGTGAGTGGGTGGGTGGGTGAGTGAGTGAGTGAGTGGGTGAGTGGGTAGTGAGTGGGTGAGTGGGTGGGTGGGTGAGTGGGTGGGTGAATGAGTGGGTAAGTGAGTCAGTGGGTGAGTGGGTGGGTGAGTGGGTGGGTGGGAGTGANTGGTGGGTGAGTGAGTGAGTGGGTGGGTGANTGGTGAGTGAGTGGGTGAGTGGTGAGTGAGTGGTGATGTGGGTGAGTGAGTGAGTGAGTGAGTGGTGAGTGAGTGAGTGAGTGGGTGAGTGNGTGGGTGNCTGAGTGAGTGAGTGANTGGTGGGTGGGCGAGCGAGTGANTGAGTGNGTGGTTGGTGGGTGAGTGGGTAGTGGAGTGAGTGGGTGAGTGGGTGGGTGAGTGAGTGGGTGAATGGGTGAGTGAGTGAGTGGGTGGGTGAGTGGGTGAAGGAGGAGGCTCGTGAAGGACGCTACTGGGCAGCTGGAGGCAGTCGCCCTCCAACAACAACAGAGGGCGGAGGAGTGACGCTCACAACAACGGAGGAGCGCCGGGCCGATAAAACACAGCAAGTTGGCACAGTAGGGGGCACAGGTGGTGCATCAGCCAGTCATCTCAGTCAGTCAACTCAAGGCACTTGCAGGGTCTGCCCCGTGACCTCCTCCTCATGCACCTAGCCTGGCACAGCAGTCAACCCGTGGCACCTGCAGTGTCTGTCACGTGACCTCTTCATGCACCTAGCCTGGCACAGCAGTCAACCCACGGCACCTGCTGGGTCTGCCCCGTGACCTCCTCCTCATGCACCTAGCCTGGCACAGCAGTCAACCCGTGGCACCTGCAGGGTCTGTCACGTGACCTCCTCCTCATGCACCTAGCCTGGCACAGCAGTCAACCCGTGGCACCTGCAGGGTCTGTCACGTGACCTCTTCATGCACCTAGCCTGGCACAGCAGTCAACCCGTGGCACCTGCAGGGTCTGTCACGTGACCTCCTCCTCATGCACCTAGCCTGGCACAGCAGTCAACCC